>PVKP010007808.1:0-75417 GCA_004027715.1 Plecturocebus donacophilus
GAGGGGGACATATAAATAAATATGAGGCAGTAAGTAAGAGAGGAGAGAACACAGATGCCCAGATGTCGGAGTCAGACCAACTAGGTGTGACTCCCTGCTTGGGTCCTCATTAGCTGCATGACCTTATGACGGAGCATGTCATTTCTATGAGTTATGCCCTTTTGTGTGAACTAGAGATGATTATACCACTCTCAAAGGTGTGGCGTGCAGATGAAGTAATACAACATATGTAAAACATCTAATGCAAAACCTGGGTTATATTAGGTGATCAATAAATATTAGTCTCCTTCCCTCTCAGCTAAATATGGTATATCATGGTAAGTGCTATGCCGTAATTAACTGAGTAATGCTACCCAGGGTTGTATATCCTCAGAGCAAGAGAGAAGACTCAGGCTCTGAACTTCCACCTTTTCAGGGGTACAGTGAGGTTGGTGGTGGGGTATGTGAACCACAGGGCACTGATGTCCTGGGTTTTGGGAGTGTGCTGAGCTTCCTGGGGCAGACCATGATTCCATGGAGAAATTGGGCTGTGGCTTCAGCTTTTTTTTTTGAGACTAAGTCTCGATCTGTCGCCAGGGAGTGCAGTGGCGTGATCTCAGCTCACTGCAACCTCTACCTCCCAGGTTCAAGTGATTCTGCTGGCTCAGCCTCCTGAGTAGCTGGGACTACAGGTGTGTGCCACCACACCCAGCTAATTTTTTTCATATTTTCATTAGAGACGGGGTTTCACCATGTTGGTCAAGATAGTCTTGATCTCCTGACCTCGTGATCCACCGACCTTGGCCTCCCAAAATGTTGGGATTACAGGCATGAGCCACCGTGCCTGGCCCTTCAGCTTTATGCTAAGACATATAAGCAATTCACTCACTAGGTGGTGTCCTTGAAGGACAAGGAACTTACCTTGAGGAGAGACTCAAAATGTACAGTCTTGTTTGGGCTGCTGGTGGGGGATTGGCAAGGAGGGATGCTTTTGAAGGTAGTGGTCAAATTGTCTTCTGGTCTCTCCTCCTGAATTTGTCAGATTCCTCAAGAGGGGGTGAGCTATAAGGAAGCAAACAAAAGATAAAGCTTGAATCACAAGAGATGCTACTAGAAACCCCCTTTTATGGCCTAACCAAGTTTAAAGCCAGGTATGAGTCAGATGAGGACCTTGCATTCTGACACAAGTATGGTTGCAGGCTAACACCAGCAAGGTTACGGGCTGCTTCCAGCAGCCATGGCCAGGCAGGCAAAGGCAAAGGCAGGAGCGCAGGGTCCCGTTTATCTGTATAAGGAAAGTGGAGTCTATCTATGCAGTGACCAGAGAGCCACAGAGCAAACATCCAGGTAACAGGGAACGAGAGTAAATGCCACAAAGTGAGGAAGGTGAGGACCATCGTGGCTGCCTGGGGACACATTGTGAGCATATGAGGGATTTCTCCAGACAGAAAGAAGGTGCTTGAACTTGGCAAGCCATTGTAATACTTGCCATGTCTCTGGCCACTGCTGACAACTCTGCTCTATAGCTTTGCAATCCTATGACCATAACTGTTTGGAACACCTGACCTAAGAGAGATATATTAAAGGTCTTCCTGGGGCCTCCAAGGTGGTCTGTTTCTCAGAATCTCTGTTGTTGAGAGTATGGATATGAGACAGAGATTTGGTGACTGGTAGAATGGCAGATATGGACAGACCCAGAGAGAAGCAGACACGGGAAGAATAGCTGAGCTCTAGAATGAGATTCATGAACTCCAGCAGCTAATGGGACCATCAGACAACTCAGTTCCTCAGAGCTCCCTTTGGTTTCAGAACAAATTCTTAGCCCCAGTCGCCTGATATTTTGCTATTCCTCTCTTAAGTCCTTCATGGGTTTGGTTCTTTGACCTAAATGTGGCTAAGCATCATGGTCATCAGTGTCACCATTTTCTGACTTAGCCTTAAAAACACCTGCCTGCAGAGTTTTCATTCATTCTATGCAAACCCAAATGCTTGAAACTTTTTGTTGTGAGGGACTGAGGAGAGGGAACTCTCACTCTGATGATCCATATTCCTCTATAGTATCTCTAGGCTACCACGGCCGAGGAAAGTCTGTGTTCCATATAAAGGTATTTAGTGCCCAGAGAGAAAGGGGTCTGACTGTTTGAGGTTGGGAAGAAGACTCTGCAATGGAGCTTTTACTTGCTATAAAGCTGACAAGGGATGCTGGACAGTGGTGAAGAGAGAGGGGATGTGTTCCCCGCAAAGGCAAGACTACAGCACGTGTAGAGGCACAGAGGAATGAAAGTCTGAGTCATGGGGAGAAGGAGTTGCTCTGCGTGTCTTGGAGGCATAGTGGGAGGTGAGATAGGGAATACCAGTTGGGTGAGACTGGGAAAGGCACTGAAGCCGTTGTAAGGCTTTCCTCTGGAGGTGAGTGGTGGCTTCTAGTCAAGGGAGGTACACAGCCAGTTTCCTATTTGACATGGTAACTCTGGCAGTAACTAGGAGTTCTGGTGGGTGGTAGGCAGGAAAACCATTTGGAAGCTAATGGAACAATTCAGGTAGAAGAAAGTGAGGACTTGAACTGAGGTAATAACAGTGGAGGAGAAAGATTTAGAAAGTCGCCATGGCGGGACTTGATGAATGACTGTGTATCATTGATGAGAGAGATGGAGGCAACATAGGGCGGATGACTCTGCTTCTGTTTGGGGCAACAGGAGCACGAAGGTGGTATACATTGAAACAGGTAATCTCAGGAAGAAGAATACACTTTGGGGGAAAGGTTGATCTCCGTTCAGGAAACATTGAGTTTTAGATGCTTCTAAGACACTGTAGTCCAGGTGCTGACAGTAGTTGGAAATAGCATCCTAGAATTCAGGGGAGAGCCAGGATTGGAGGTGTGGATTTGTGAGTATTTGGGTATCTGCGGTTTGTGTTATGGGAAAGCATGAGATCACCAGGGGAGAGCACTGTGATGGTGATAGACAAGAGGTCCTAGGCTAAAACTGACGAAGATCAGTGTGAGGGATGGAGGCCTGAATCTAGAAGACCTATCGAGTTGAAGAAAAGTAATGAACAAAGGCAGGTAGTACCCTTCCAGCCTAGGCTTCATGAGGTTCAGCCCTTCGCTCTGCAGATTTAGAAGTTCGTCTTTATTAGTTCACGTAAGGGATGAACTGACCAAGGTCTGGACATCTGATTCATCTAACCAAACTCAAGAATCTGCTTCCTAAACTAGAGTGAGGTAATATTAATTCACAGGTGGAATGACTAGGATACACAAAACTAATCAGGTCCTGATGAAAGGATAGAAACTCCAAACTCATATTGCTTTGTGTGTTATCTGTTTCAAGGTGGAGACATTTCGATTAAAAAATGAATATTGGCTGTCATCAATAGTATTCAGATGTCCTATGGAATAATACAGGCTCATTTTATTGTGCTTCCCTTTACTGTGCTCTGCAAATACTGCGTTTTAAAAAATAACTTGAAGGCCGGGCGCAGTGGCTCACACCTGTAATCCCAGCACTTTGAGAGGCTGAGACGGGAAGATCACGAGGTCAAGAGACCGAGACCATCCTGGCCAACATGGTGAAATCCCATCTCTACTAAAAACACAAAAAAATTAGCTGGGTGTGGTGGCGCGTGCCTGTCGTCCCAGCTACTCGGGAGGCTGAGGCAGGAGAATTGCTTGAACCCGGAAGGCGGAGGTTGCAGTGAGCTGAGGTCGCGCCACTGCACTCCAGCCTGGTGCCTGGTGATGAAGTGAGACTCCGTCTCAAAAATAAAGACAAACAAAAAAAACTTGAAGGTTTGTGGCAATCCTGAGTCAACCAAGTCCATCAGTACCGTTTTCCCAATAACATATGCTGATTTCGTCTCAGTTTCAGCATTTGTTAGCAGTACAGTATTTCTAAATTGAGGTACATACATTGTTTTTAAAGACATAATGCTATTGCACACATAGTGGACTACCGTATAGTATAAACATAACTTTTATATGCACCGGGAAGTAAAAAAAAATTATGTGACTTGTTTTACCATACTACTTGCTTTATTACAATGGTCTGGAAGGTATTTATTACAATGGTCTCCAAGGTATGCCTGTTGTGTGACTGAAAGCCCCCAAATGAAGTGTGCCATAGTTAAGTAAGTTTGGTAAAACTATTTATAGTTTATCAGTGGCTCAAACCTGTAATCCCAGCACTTTGGGAGGCCAGTGTGGGTGGATCACAAGGTCAGGAGCTGAAGACCAGCCTGGTCCATGTGGTGAAACCCTGTCTCTATTAAAAATACAAAAATTAACCAGGCGTGGTGGTGCATGCCTGTAATCCCAGCTACTTGGGAGGCTGAGACCGGAGAATCGCTTGACCCAGGAGGCAGAGATTGTGGTGAGCTGAGATTGTGAAATTGCACTCCAGCCTGGGCAACAAGAGTGAGACTCCGTCTCAAAAAAACAAAAACAAAAACAAAAACAAAACTTAAGTCCTTCTCTTGGATGATCGCAAAGTACATATGAATTAAAGACTTTACGGATTCCGGAGTAAAGCAGCCTGTTACGCTTAATCCAGCATCTCCAATCCCTTGATCATAGACTCTCTCACCAATGATGCCAGCCCTCCTTTCTGGGCTGGCATAATCTGTCTAATCAACAGCTCCCCTTGGATGTATAACAGACACTTCAGCCTTAACACATTCAGAATCCGATTCTTGAAATCTGCCTCTTCCAGCTAGTTCTCATCTCCCCCGTCTTAGGAAATGATACCTTCACTTTCCAGTTGCTTGGTCCCAAAATCTTGGAGGCTCTCTTTTTCTAACACTCTGCATGTAAAAATCAGCAAATCCTATGGACTCCATGAAAACACATCCCAAATCTAACTACTTCAGTTTCATTTTGACCATTCTAGTCCAAACCGCTGCCGTCTGCCTCCCGGACTGTGACGTTAGCTATCCAAGCGGTCTCCCTGCTTCCAAACTTGTTCCCATCATCTGCTCTTCATACGGCAGCTTTTAAAACTCAAGTCAGATCGTGTTACCCTTCTGCTCGAAATCGTCCAATGGCTTCCCATCGCAGTCCAGTAAAAGCCAAAATTCTTAAGGTGGCTGAAGACGCCCCCTACCTGCTCTGGCCTTTCATTACTTCTCCGATGTGACCTCCCACCGGTGTGCCCTTGGCTCACTCTGCTGCAGGCACACCCACCTCCTGCGAATGCTCCTGCCTCAGGACCTTTGCACTTGCTGTTTTCTCTGCCAGGAATGCTCGTCTCCAGACATCAGCATGGCTCACTTCCTTATTTTGTTAGGGTCTCTGCTCAAATGACCACTCATTTGCGAACCATCTTATTTAAAATATGTCTTCTTTGTGTTTCTTCATAGCATCTATCAGCATATCAGTGTGTGTATATATGCGTATGTGTGCATATTTTCTTACTATCTACACCCCCCGCCTCCCCCACAACTAGGAATATAAGCTCCATGAGAAGGACTTTGACTTATTCATTGCTGTATCCAGTATTTCAGAGTGTCTGGCATGGCATAAATATTTTGTTAAAGATCTGAGTAAACGAATAACTCCATTACTAGATCTGCAGAATACACCTGAGAAACTGCTTTAGACTTTCGATGCCTGCTCTGAGCTGTGATATAGCTCCACCCCTCCCCTCCCCTCCCTGCCTCCTTTCTTCCCCTTCCCTTTGAGATGGAGTCTCACTCTGTTGCCCAGGCTGCAGTGCAATGGCGCGATCTTGGCTCACTGGAACCTCCGCCTCCTGGGTTAAAGCAATTGTCCCTGCCTCAGCTTCCCGAGTAGCTGGGACTATAGGCACCCACTACCACGCGCAGCTAGTTTTTACATTTTTAGTAGAGATGGGGTTTTGTCGTATTGGCTAGGCTGGTCTTACACTCCTGATGTCAGGTGATCCACCCTCCTCTGTCTCCCAAAGTGCTGGGATTACAGGCATGAGCCACCATGCCCGGCCCCTTTTCCTTTTTCATATTCTTTATCAATCATGTTATCATAGAAATACTTGGAGCTGCAATTTTTCCAGGCTGTATTTTATGCTGGTTTCATCGGAGATTGTTTGCATTATCAGATAGAAAACAATCTCCAAGTCACAGGGATGGATAACCATTCCCAGGAATCTGAGAGGTTCCTGGGAATGGCTAATCTCATCTATTTATATTGTTTTTAAGAATAACTCATGATTTTTGAAGTTCAGTTTGTTTTCAAGGAGTACAGTTAGAAACTTGGAAAAGGCCTTCATAAAATGGAGGCTCTGAACATTGAAGACACAGGTGACTTCTGCTTAAAGTATGCTGCACTGTAAGAAGTCAAAATTTGGGGGTTTAAAATAGAAGGATGAAAAGGACCAGAATCAACTGATCTAGAAGTCAGTCAACACTTATGTTTGGTTTCAGGTGAATGTCTACATTCAGCTCAAGCAGAGCCCACAGTTTTGCCTCATTCTTGTTTAACTATTTATTGTTGATTTCCCCAGCTAGAATGATAGTCCCATGAGAGGAGGGACTTTGTCTTGTCCACTGCATTTCCAGTGCTTAAACAGTACCTGACACGTAGCAGGTGCCGGTTAAATACTGGTCCCTTGGTCATGCTTTGCACGTGTTCATTCTAGTCTTTTCCAGCTGCCTACTAAAGACTTATTCTTTGCTTCATGACTTACTCATTTGGTGCATTTTACTTATGATGCTTAACATGCACTTTCATACATATTAACTCAGGAGGCTGTTAAGATTTATTGAGTACCTACTGTGTGATTGGAACAAAGGTACAGGAATATGTGAAGTTAGTATTCTAATCTGTAAAAAGCTACTTAGTCTCCAGGGATAGTTTGTATTTTGAAGCAGGAAAAGCGTATATAAAACTTTCTCCCAAAAAAATAGAGTCAAAAATATCTAAAAGTGCTATCTGATGCTTCCTTTCCATTTATGGAAGGGAGCAATGGAATGTATCACACAAGTGGAAGAAATGAAGACAGAGGGAGTACTGACTTAAGTAAAAGGTCACATACTTACTAAAGGAATTGCAACACAAGCCAAGGAACTCAGAGCATCGCATGAAAGATGCTGGGTTGGGCTCACTGTCTCCTGCCTGTAGTCCCAGAGCTTCAGGAGGCCCAGGCGGGTAAATCACCTGAGGTCAGGAGTTCAAGACCAGCCTGGCCAACATGGTGAAAGCCTGTCTTTACTAAAAATACAAAAATTAGTCATGTGTGGTGGTGGGTGCCTGTAATCCCAGCTACTCAGGAGGCTGAGACAGGAGAATCGCTTGAACCCATGAGGCAGAGGTTGCAGTGAGTGGAGATCATGCCATTGCATCCCAGACTGGGCCACAGAGCGAGACTCCATCTCAAAAAAAAACAAAAGATGCTGGATTCCACTTGCCTTCCTCTGGTGATGATTCAAAGCCCATTAGCTTGTTTGAACTAAGATGTAAGACAGTGGCCCCAAACTCCGATCTTAATAATAGCACAAGTACTGAAGGCACCTTCTCTTTGTCAAGAGTTCCAAATCCCTCTTAATACAGTTTTACATTCCATGCAATATTTTGTTCTTTATGTTTTCTGATATTCCAATTGTACTACACCCCTAGGAAACAACAAAAAAACTTTCAATTAGTAAAGCTAATTTTCAATTAGTAAAGAAGAAAATCTTATAAACTTTCCTTCATAAGCACATAGCTATACCCTTGAAAGAACCTTAGCTCATCGTGTGCTCATGAAAAGAACACAATATCCTGTATGAGTCAAACCTGAAGATGCCAAATGATGATACATAAGCTTTTAAAGAAGGTCAGAGAACTGAGCCAACACTTTAGTTTTGTTCTTTAAGGATAGAATGCTGGAGGTTCTGGGTACTGCGTACTATGCAGGAGGGGTGAAGGATGATGTCCTCATTATCCTTGTTTGCTAGATTTGGGCTGGACGCAAGGTGGGGCTGGAAAGTCCCCTGCTGGTAATAATGTCAAGTGTATTGGTACTTGTGACTCAGAGGCATCATCAAAATTGATGTGTAAGTGTGAAGGTAAATGCTTTCTTTAAATATGGTTTCTCTTCTTATTTCTCCATAACCCTCATGGGACGCTTTCCATGACTTAAAGCAGAATGATTTACTGTGACTTCAATGTTCTGAGGAACTCTTCTATCTACGCCTGACCTCATCTCAACTGCTACTGTTTTAGTAAGGGTTCTGGTTAGAAATCTTTTCTACCAAGGGTAGGAACTTTTCCACTATAGGGGTTAGCCCTCTGAAGTTTCACTGAAAAATCAGCTCACAGAAGGCAGGTTAATTGGAGAAAAGGTGTACAAGTTTTATGTGTATACATAGAAGACTTCAGAATGAAAGCCTGAAGATACAGGGGAAACTGTCCTTTTTTTTTTGAGATGGAGTCTCGCTCTGTAGTCCAGGCTGGAGTGCAGTGGCACAATCTCAGCTCACTGCAACCTCTGCCTCCCGGGTCCCGGTTCAAGCAATTCTCCTACCTCAGCCTCTCAAGTAGCTGGGATTACAGGCCCAAGCCACCATACCCAGCTAATGTTTGTATTTTTTAGTAGAGATGGGGTTTCGCCATGTTGGCCAGTCTGGGTCTTGAACTCCTGACCTTGTGATCCTCCCACCTCAGCCTCCCGAAGTGCTGGGATTACAGGCGTGAGCCACGAAATTGTCCAGTTATATGCTTATATTCAACAAAGTATGGACAGCCGTGTAAAAATGTATTGCAACCAGCCTGAGCAATGTAGTGAGACCTCGTTTCTACTGAAAAAAAAAAATGTAGCTAGACACGATGGTGTGTGCCTGTAGTCCCAGCTAATCAGGAGGCCAAGGCAGGCTGTCCTCGGCTGCTCCCAGTTTCTGGTGACGGTCAGCATTCCTTGACCTGGGGCAGCAATGCTCCAGTCTTTTCTCTGTGGCCAAATTACCTTCTCCTGTAATGTCTGTGTAACTTCCCTCTTCCTCACTCTTATAAAGGCACCTGTTTAATGCCCTTAGGGCTCACCTGGATCATCCAGGTTGAACTCCTCATCTCAAGAACCTTAACTTTATAGCATCTGCAAAGACTCTTTTCCCACATAAGATCACATTCATAGATTCCAGGCGTGAAGGGCTGGGCATGTTTTTGGGAAGGAGCACCATTCAACCCGCTCTATACACCATATTTATTATTCTGTGCGGGTAGCTTAAGTTAGTCTTGACAGCAGCTACGAAGGTTTTTAAATTAGCATTCTGACCTGAACCTTCATAAATCATTATTTCTTGAGGACAGCAGCCAAGGACAAGACTAGATTAAGATTCTGAACAGGAGAATGGTTGATAGAGGGTGTTAGACACTCAGAACCAATCGCCAGAGATGGGGCAGGAAATTCACATGCATTAAATATCTTTTCCATTCGCTTTCAAATATGGCCTTGTGGCCAGGTGCTGTGGTTCAAACACAATTTAACAATCAGGCCTTTTATTTTTTCTGGAAAGCCTCAGACTGCTCCTAGAATTCTCAGTGTGGGCAAGTGAAGAATATGGGCATTCCCAGCCCTTTGGGAGGCTGAGGCAGGAAGATCGCTTGAGGCCAGGAACTCATGGCTGCAGCGAGCTATGATCTTAGTAAGCAGGGAGCGCTGCTGCACTCCAGTCTGGGCATCAGGGAGCGACTCCCTCTCAAAAAAAGGAAGGGGGGGCCTTGTTCAATTCTTATTACAAATTGGATGGACCTAGTTTTATCCATACTTCTGCAAATGGGGAAGAGGCTCAGAAGCTAGGTAGCAATGTTCTTAAGTCCTGTCAACCAGTAAAAGCAGAGCCAAGATTCTGACCCAAATCTCAGTTCTTGTCTCCAAAGCATACATCCCCTGTCACCACAAGTGGGGATTTCCAGGTGTGTCTGGGACCTCCAAGCCAGCTGTTACTGCCATATGCCTATGTTCTCCCTCTGCTGGGGTTTCCAGTAAGGAGAAGAGGACAGTGCTCTTAAGGCTTTGACAAAAGTTGGGTTCTTGGTCTAGCTTAATAGTTTCTGGATTCTATACACTATATTAGGAAAGGAAAGGCAAGAAATAATTATGAACGGTGTTCCTGTCTGTGGCGATCATATATGATTACCATCATTGCGTCTCCCTAGCTAGAAAACTGAACAGGTAGGACAGGCTTGAAAAATCCAAATGTGATTTTCAGGGTAGGGGATTGAGCAAGGATATATGAAGGTATCAGTGTGACAATTTAGTAATCAGTTGCTTCTTTCTTCAATACATTTAAAGAAAAAAAACCCAGAGGCAATAATTTTTTTTTTGTGAAAACTAATTACGACACTTTGAATTTAAAAATGAGTAAACATATTTGGAGGAAAGAAAAGCAAATACATGGAAGATAAAACAACTTGGTTTTCAAGATTAACACTTAAGTATAAATTTTGAATGTCTCTTTGTTGGGCAAGGAAACTTTTTCATTCCAACTGTGAAGAACTGAAGAGAGAGTTTCTTTTCTGGTCATATGCACAAACTTCAGATCCTTTTTTGCTTCACCTTATAAATGGTTGAATAACATCAGCATCCAAGAATTTGAAGAAACCATTGTTAATAAATGGATGACAATAGTTCAACCTGCCTGAGAGAAACCACATTAAGGAGAAAGCTCCTGACAGCTCAGTCCTTGGTAAAAATGTATTTCTGCTAAAGACGGAAGTTAAATGCTTAGAATTGCTGAACAGTTACCTCCTTTGCAATGGTTATTAAACAGGGTAGCCGATTTTTAATTAGATTTAAATGTGTGAATTACTAATGGTTTAATGACAAACACAATTTAATAATCAGGCCTTTTATTTTTTTTGGAAAGCCTCAGACTGCTCCTAGAATCCTCAATGTGGTCATGTGAAGAATATGGGCATTCATGGGTCTCAGAAGTTTTTCTGCTTTATCTTGTAGACAAGGGCACGAACAGTTAACTCGATTTTATTGAATGTCTATTCATAGTCAAGGTATAGTGTTAATGCCTCAGGCAGCTTGGAGAGCCACACCAGGACACAGCCCCATTGGTTGGCTTAATTGCCTGCTCTCTCACCCTCCTGGATCCAGTTCTTGGAATTGTTTTACTTTTCACCAGAATACTTCAAGAGGATGTCAACTGATTAGCCAATCAAGCTGGATGCTGATAAGACGTACAACCCTCCAGGCACATTTAAATCCTATTAGTGGATCCTTCCAGAGAGAAAGCCTTATGAGACGTACAGAGATGAAGCTGTGATAGTGGAATAACAGATCTGGGGTTAATACTACCTGGCAGGGGAGCCTACCTGGAGTGTCTCATGTCTCTCCCATGATGGCAGATACCTCCTTTCTAACTAGGAGCTGACTGAACTGGCCATTCTGAAAGCAGTAGCTGTGGCTATAGCTGAAATGACAGTTGCATATGCTCAGCGTAAAAAGGACTCTGATCATTTAAGTCATCTTCACACATGATCACTAGCGTCTGCAAATTCCAAAAGCAAAGTGTACTTGGTACCATGGACTCTCCATGCCCTGTGGCTTAAGGCTGTCTCTGGCCATCATTCAAAAAGTCTGAGGCATGCTCAGTCTTCTGGAATTCATAGCTATTGGCCAGGATGATGGTGTCTTTCTACATTGAAAAAATGTCTTTCAGATGTTACTAAAATTTTAAACAAACACTCTTTCGGCAAAGATGTCACCCAGAGGCTATTTATGATAGCAGGTACATTTAGTAATGATAATCTATAATATTTACAGAAAACTTATTGGCCATTAACTTTTGTCTTCCAACAACCCTATGAGGGAGGTAGTATTATCCTAATTTACAGATGAGAAAACAGACAGAGAGGTTAAGTAACTTGCAGAAGGTGACACAGTTGGTAAGTAGCAGAGCTGGTTCCAAAGCCCACACTCTTAACTATAATGCTAAAAGTTGCGTATATAATCTATCTGATTCTTACTTTTAGTTGCGTAAATGATTTTGCCACAAGGATGAAGACAACTGGAACAAGGGCAATATGGACAGCGTGGAGGCACTCGAGCATGATAGCCTAAAGCATGGATTGCTGTGTCACCTAGTGAGTTGATCCCACGGGTCTAGCACAGACAGCTGTGAAAGCTTGGCCAAATGTTTTAGGACCTCAGTTTCCTCATTTGCAAAATGGGGACAACAAGGGCACATAACTCATAGGATTGTAACAGTTATATGTGACAATTGTGACAATACCTAACATCAATTGAATTCTTTTTGTGCCAATGATGAGAAAGATAGAAGTGATTAGCTTTGTTCTTGTCACATAAATATTTACATTCGCTATTATTATTATTATTAATTACTACCTGTCAAACCCACTTTGACAAACTTCAAGAGATTATCAACTTCTTTTGCCATATCAGAATTCTGACCCCAGAGGTTCGATCCAATATGGCCGAATAGGAACAGCTCCAGAGTGCAGTTCCCAGCAAGCACAATGCAAAGGGTGACTGCTCACTGCATTTCCAAACAAGTTTTCACTGCCCACAGACTAGGAGATTCCCAGACTGAAAAGCGCCACAAGTTTTCAGCATGGCTGGTGCCATGGATTGGCGCACAGAAACTCATACAAATCTGGGTAGCCATTTCAACTGGCACTTGGAATGCCTGGGAGACAGAGCCTCCAACTGAAATAAAGGGAAGGGGCTGAGACAGGGAGCCAAGCGATCTGGCTCAGCAGGTACCACCCCCACGAAACAAGCAATCTGAAACGCTCTGGATTGAGAGTTTCACAGAAAGCACAGCTGGATCCAGGATGGTCCAGCTCAGTGGAGGGAAGGGCATCTGCCACTACTGAGGCAATCTGTCAATACCAAGGCAGTTCACTCAGCAGCTGGGAGGAGCCTGCGGCAGCTCAGCAACACCTCTGCTGGCACACTGTGACTAGACTACTCCATGCCAGGCAGGGCATCTTGAAAAAAGGTAGCAGCATGTCAGGAACTTAAAAATAAAGCCAACCTTCCTAGGTCAGAGCAACTGGGAAAAGAGGAGGTTATGAGTTCCACTGCAGCAGACTTAAAGGTACCTGCCCATCAGCTCTGCATGGAACAACAGAGCTCCCAGCACAGCACTTGAGCTCCTATAAGGGACAAACTGTCTCCTCAAGTAGTTCCCTGACCCCCTTATACCCAAAGAGATACCTCATAAAGGAGAGCTCAGGCCAACATCTGGCGGGTACCCTTCTAGGAAGAAGATAACAGAAGAAGAAACTGGCAGCAACCCTTACTGTTCTGCAGCCCCTGTGGGTGATCCCCAGGCAAGCAGGGTCTGGAGGGGACTTCCAGCAGTCCTGCAGCAGAGGGACCTGACTGTTAGAAGGAAAACTAAGAAACAGAAGGAAATAGCTTCATCATCAACAAAAAGGATGTCCACTCAGAGACCCCACTGGAAAGTCACCAACTACAAAGACCACAGGTAGATAAAGCCGCTAAGACGGGAAGAAACCAGTGTAAAAATGATGAAAACACCAAAAACCAGAATGCCTCTCCTCCTCTAAGGGATCACAACTCCTCACCAGCTAGTGATCATAGATGGATGGAGAATGAATCTGATGGATTGACAGAAACAGGCTTCAGAAGGTGGGTAATAATAAACTGCTCAGAGCTAAAAGAACATGTGCTAACCCAATGCGAAGAAACTAAGAACTTAGAAAAAAGGATAGATGAGACACTAACTAGAATAAACAGCTTAGAGAAGAATCTAAATGACCTGATGGAGCTGAAAAACACAGCATGAGAACTTTACGAAGCATATGCAAGTTTCAATGGGGAAACCACATTGTACATGTGTACCTTGCAACAATCCTGCATGATCTGCACATGTACCCCACAACCTAAAGTACGATAAAAAAAAAAAAGAAAAAGAAAACAAGAAAAAGAATTCTGACCCACTGAATATGGTTCTTTATAGGTGGGTCAGGAATGGAGCCTGGAAATCTTTTTCATTATGTATAATTTTACCTATAATTTATTTTCCATTTTAATCTAATGCATAATTGAACACACTTTTAGAATATCACATTATACATTGCTTCTGTTACTCTCAGAAATACTTCATCTTCGTCATAGGATATTACTAAATCTAGCTGAATTTCCAACTTCCCAACTTGATAAACAGGTTCATTTTTCTTCAGATTAATAAGAAGGAAATTAACTCTGAATCCTGATTCTTATCTGCAGTTTAAGGGGAAAAATACAGTTAAAATGACTTGAAAACATAGTCACAGTCAAAATGATGGGGTTATTCTGCATCTGTCAGAGGTACTCAGGAGCTGCAAAGTAGCACCTGCAATAACAGCCTTGATTTTCTAATCCATTTCACAATCCACTCTTGGCAAGAAGCTCTTTCTACCTTTTGAACTGTCAGATTCTTGGGCTGAGGAAATTGGGTACAGCTTTTCGATTACACAATCAGTTCCTTCCCAGCTTAAAAACTGATTTCACATTACCAGCATGATTTATCAAGGAGAGAGCCATCTTAAGGCACAAGTCTAAATTATAGAGGTGGCCCTGGGGTGTAAGCAAAAGCACTCCAGAATTTCAGATATAATAAAACAGAGTGAGCCTGCTATTACATATGTCCTAGATACAAAAGACGCTCATCTGATGGCCTGGGAGAGCTGGCACCAACACCCCACTTTATTAGGGGGCTGCTGTTTCATATTTCCAGGCCAGGAAGCCCTATTTCTTGGTAGCTAGAATTGTATTCATTAAAAAGCAAAACAAACTAAGTTTAGATCACTCTTACCAAGCAATCAAGCATAGTCTCATGATTGGGGCCAGCTGGAAGCCAGCTAGTTGGGTCAAGTTAGCTGACTTCTTTTCAATTAGTGCTTCTTGCCCCTCCTCCACAGGCCTGCCCAAGGCATTCAATGCCTATGCTTCCCTCTTCCTTCAAGCAAAACTAGCTCTCACACCCTTTATAGATATATTTTTGAGATGAGCCTCACACTGTTGCCCAGGCTGGAGTGCAGTGGCATGATCTTGGCTCACTGCAACCTCTGGCTACTGGGTTCAAGCGATTCTCCTGCCTCAGTCTCCCAAGTAGCTGGGACTACAGGTGCCCACCACCACACCCAGCTAATTTTTTGTATTTTTAGTGGAGACAGTTTCATCATGTTGGCCAGGCTGGTCTCAAACTCCTGACCTCATGCCTCCCAAAGTGCTGGAATTACAAGCATGAGCCACCAGGCCCAGCCACTCTCACACCCTTTAATCAAGTATCAGTACAGCTGACCCTTGAACAATGCAGGAATTAGAGGCACTGACCCAGTACATAGTAAAAAAGCTGCGTAACTTTTGGCTCCTCCAAAACTTTAATAATAGCCTCCTTGGACCAGAAGCCTCTCCAAAAACATAAACCCAATAATATATGTGATTAACACATATTTTATATAGGTATTATATACTATATTTGTTGATAAAGTAAACTAGAGAAGATGTTCTTAAGAAATTCATAAAGGGTCAAGTGTGGTGGCTCATGCCTGTAATCCCAACACTTTGGGAGGCTGAGCGGGGTGAATTGCTTGAGCCCAGGAGTTTAAGACCAGCCTGAGAAACATAGCAAATACAAAAAACACAAAAATTCGCTGGGAATGATGGTACATGCCTGTTTTCAGCTACTTGGGAGGCTGAGGTGGGAGGATCACTTGGGATGGGAGGTCGAGGCTGCAGTGAGCTATGATTGTGCCACTGCACTCCACCTTGGGCAACAGAGCAAGACCCTGTATCAAAAAAAAAAAAATCATAAGGAAGAGAACGTATATTTACCATTTATTAAAGGGAAGTGGATCATCATAAAGTCTTCATCCTCGTTGTCTTCACGTTGAATAGGCTGAGGAGGAGGAGGGAGAGGCTGAGTTGGTCTTGCTGTCTCAGCTGTGGCAGAGACAGAAGAAAATCCACAATTCACATATAAGTGGACTTGCACAGTACAAACCCATGTTGTTCAAGAGTCAATAGTACTGTAAAGTGCTTGTATCTTCTTAAGGTTTTTACCTTTGCTCTTCCAATTCATTATACTGTCAGGAGCCAAATCCCTAATTGAAGGGTTGGGGGACAGTGTGATAGAGGAACAATGGAATGAGAAGATTGGATGTTTAAAGTCTGGGGTTTAGATTTGCTATCTAGCAGGCTTTTCACCCACCCATTCATCTTGGCCCTCAGTTTTCTTATCTGTCAAATGGCTAGGTTGGAGAATCTGAATTTTTATAACTCATAGGCTCATGGATCATTTGTGATGCTCATTCCAGAGAAGAGGAAAGCAAAATACAGTGTTATTTCTTTTTTCTGCTCTGATCTGCAATTCTAACAGAGTTAGAATCTAAACTCATGGGGGAACATTTTGAGGATGTTAACACATTATCCCTGAATATACGCCTCATCATGAGCGTGGAAATGGGGGAGGACTGGCATGAATTCAGTGTCTTGTGAAGTGCAGGCTATGGCCTATAGGATTCTCACTGCTGCTTTTAGAAGGATATAATGTTATTGTCAAAGTGGAGGTGAGGATATTGAGAGTTAGAGAGGACTTATCCAAGGCTATTCCACTAGAGAGTGGCAAGGTCTATCAATTTTTCCAGTGTCTACCACAAGACTGGCCCCATGCATCATATCTGACTTGAGAGACAATTCTGGGCAAATTCCTGTATCCCAGGTGGGAAGTCCCGGCTGCTCTCCTTCTTTGCCCAACCCCAACATTCTTGTGTTCAAAGAATCTGGATTTCTTTAGACTCAGGAATCCAGCATAAGATATGTAGTTGTACCTGAGACGGTGCTAATGAACACACTTTACCCGGGCCAGTTTCAACCATGGGTGTTGGGTAGATGACCAGCTAGTGTTCTTGGAAGAGGATCAAAAGGTCTCATGTTACGCCTCATCACTTATCTGTTAGGGTGGTCAACTTGTCTGAATCTCCCAGGGATGTTCTCAGTTTTAAAACTGAAACTCCAGGGTCCACAGAATGCCCTCTATCCCAAGAAAACAGAATGGTTCGTCATTCTGTAGTTTCCGGAGCTCTGAATGTCTGTAATTGGGAGAATATACCTTATACTCTACAGTCAGTACAAATAAAACAAATTTCTGCCTGTTGGCACATTACCTTATCAAACTTGGAGGTTTTGTTTGAGATGGCCTGCTGCAAACAGAGACTTCTATGGAGTATGTAAAGTTTATTTTGAGGAAGGAAGACTCTCAAATCAGCCAAAACCTGGATACAGTGAGAAACCCCAAGATTATTGGTTGGTAAAGCAGTGTCACAGGTGTGTTCTCACGAGCACGAGCCATGCTCCCAATTGCAGGGTTGATTTGCAATCAAGCTGCTTCTCACCTGAGTAAGTCAGTTGCTTAAGAAGCAGGTGAGTGACCACAGAGAATTGTTTGTTTAACCAGGAACTACAGTTATTGGTTCTCTTCAGCCAAAACTGGGTAATTACAATTGCAAGGGGCAAACTCTAACTTAAAGGTACATACACAGGCTCCGATGTGGATATTCTTAGTTTAAATGTGTGTCCCCACCCAAATCTCATATTGAAATGTAATTCCCAGTGTTGGAGGTGGGGCCTGGTGGGAGGTGATAGGATTGTGGAGCCAGATTTCTCACGAATGTACACAGAATGAGTTGCCCACCCTTGTTCTAAATGAAGGGAGAAAGAGATTCCCAAAATTCATGCAATGAATGAATTGGGGATGTTCCAGGGAGAAATGGGCACCTTCCAGGAAAAGAAAAGAGCATTGGCATTTGTTGAGTACCATGCCAGGCATTTAACACTTATCATTTAATTTGATTCTTTTGGTAACCTTCCTTGTACATCACCACCCCTCTACACTGGGTCCACTGTACAGATGAGGAAAAGGAGGCTCAGGCCCAGGGAGAGGGTGAGGACTTGCACAAGTTCACATGGCTGTCTGACTTCCATGCTCTATCCAGTCTACACATTTAAACTATGAGAGTGTCCACATCTGAGCCTGTGTATGTACCTTTAAGTTAGAGTTTGCCCCTTGCAATTGTAATTACCCAGTTTTCCCAGGTTGGCTGAAGAGAACCAGTAACTGCAGTTCCTGGTTAAACAAACAATTCTCTGTGGCCACTCACCTGCTTCTTAAGCAACAGACTTACTCAGGTGGGACCGGGTACAGAGAATGGACTTATCAGTTTGCCCCAGGAGGCCCTGTGTGCACAGGAATTACCTGCTAATTTTTGAGACTAGGGAAGCCCACAGTGGGACAGTTCTTTAGCACAGCTTCATGTGCCAGTGCCAGGAGGAAACAGAGGCTCAGATGTGGATATTGACATAGTTTGGATGTGTGTTCCCACCCGAATCTCAAGTTGAAATGTAATCCCCAATGTTGGAGGTGGGGCCTGATGGGAAGTGATTGGATCATGCGACCAGATTTCTCATGAATGATTTAGCGCCATTGCTCTTGGTGTTGTCCTTGAGATAGTGAGTTCTTGTGAGAGCTGGTTGTTTAAAGGTATGTAGCAGCTCTGCCTTCACTCTCTTGTTCCTGCTTTGGCTATGTGATCCTGCTCTCACTCTGCCTTTTGCTGTGATTATAAGCGTCCCCAGAAGAGACCTCCCCAGAAGCCAAGTGCTGTTGGTGCCATGCTTGTACAGCCTGCAGAATCATAAGCCAATTAAACCTCCTTTCTTATAAATTACCCAGTCTCCGGTATTTCTTTATAGTAATGCAAGAATGGCCTAATACAGATACCAAAGACCAAATGTACCCAGACAGCAAACAGAACTACAGGAAGGCACAGGAACCAGTAGAGGTAGCCAAGCAAAGTTCCCAGGTGGCCCACAGCTGGGGGCTGGAGAGTGGTGTCCCAAATAACACCTGAGCATCAGAGGAAGGCATGCAGCTCAACACCACCCTAGCCCCACTCCCTGGAGATTCTGATTCAGGGAATCTGAGGCAGGATGGAAACGTGAACTTTAAACAGGCTGACTTAGGTAGGCACTGCCAATTTGGGGAACTACTGATTCACAAGGTAGAACCCAGAACCCAGAAAATGAGGCCTGCATCCTGTTCCTTTCTCAGCTACAGACTAACTTTGAAGAACAATTTTAAATCTTAGGTGTCTTCTGTGATGGTGTGAATAAGTAAGTTGCCTTGTGGGTAGTCAAAACATGGCACAGCACTCATTTATCATCTTCATGCCTCAACTTCCCTGAATGCATGATGAAGCAATATCTGAAAGCACTTTTCTGAAATCTCGTGAGGATAAGTTAAACACAAACATGGAGTACTGTGAGTTCTTTGGAGGAGAGGAATTCCATGTCTATTACAATAGTACTTAACTGTAGTAGCCAAATGAAGTGCCATTTTAAAACTCTTGATCACCTTGAAGATACAGTTCTTGAGGCATAAAGCCCATAACAACGTCTTAATTATTCAGGTGAAAATCAGTTGGAACTACGTGCATCATCTTTCTGTACTTGGAGGGGAAAGCAGCTATCAAGGGTCCTTCTCTTCTTTCTTCCCCTGACCACAAGGACTTTATGTAAACCCACTGGTCTGTGTTCATGAGTAGAGGGACCACTCCTCAACCAGTTCACTTGAGTTCCTATTTCACTGGGTAGCTAATACAGGAAACCTTAACAGAGTCTCTGGTGTGCAAATGGACTTTGTTTCAAAAGTTCATTTGGAACTTAGAAACCAACAATGTGTCTAAACTGTGGTTAGTTCACCTTCCTTCCCTCACATCCATAAAAATATCATTTAACAGTTACCCGAAGTCCTGAACAAAGAAGGTGAGAGAACTTGGTGATTACATTTAGCACTGTGTTTATGAGGTAACACATACAGCAAAGAAAAAAACAGTTTCCTGACACAGTGACATCTGGGATTGGGGACACCTGTCTTACCCTAGGAAAAAGGACAGTCTCCCTCTTCAGCTGGCCAAGGGGAGAACACTCAGCTGCACGTCGAAGTTGGCAGTGGCTCCTGTGACCTGGCTGGGCTAGGTTGGGTTTGGGTTTTAAGGTGTAAGAATAAGATTGTTGGCTCTTCAGTTGTGGGATGGAGATATTCAGAATCAACCTGTGTCCGTCAACAGATGAATGGATAAAGAAACTGTGGCGTATGAATACAGTGGAATACTATGCAGCCTTTAAAAAGAAGGAAATTCTATAACGTGTGACACAAGGATGGAATTAGAGAACATTATGCTAAATGAAATGAGTTAGGCACAGAAAGATAAATACTGCATGTTCTCACTTTATGTGGGATCTAAAACAAACTTATAGAAGCAGAGAGTAGAATGGCAGTTACTAGAGGCAGGGGGTGGAGGGGAAAATGAGGAGATGTTGGTTAAAAGGTACAAAGTCTCAGTTAAACAGGAGGAATATGGGTTTTTTTTCTGAGTTCTGTTGAACAGCATGGTGAATATAGTTAATAATAGAGCACTGTACATGTCAAATTGCTAAGAGAACAAATTTCAAATGTTCTCACTACAAAAAGTGATAAGTATTTGAGGTGATAGAGACGCTAATTAGCTTGATTTAGTTATTCCACATTGTATTCATAAATCATGATAACCTCGCTTTATACTCGAATATATATATAATTATAGTCAATTTAGAATAAAACAAAAAATCCCAAATATTTGTGAAGTTCAGTAATTCACCTGCCAGACCACCTCTTCCAAACTTCCTCACGCCCGGAGTGGACAAAAACACTTTAGCACGTTGCAAAACCCATGTTTATAGAAAACATGGGTGCAAAAGGCCAAGACTTGCCATCACTTGAAAGGTTTGTGCTTATCTGGCGGCAATTTTTACAAAACAAAACACCCACTCAAGCTTCTAAAGATGCTGGTTACCAGACATTTCAGAAGAAGGAGCCAGTGAGTTGCAGAAGCAAAGTTGTGTCTGCTTCTGAGGGAGCCTGGCCACCCACTGCAGACGAAAGGCAGGGTTCCACGCCAGTGGCTCTGCTGGACTCAGGGCCAAGGCCTTGTGTCCACTGGGTGTGCTGCTTTCTCTCCACTTGCCCCCTCCCTCCCCCAAATCCATTCTCTGCCCTTTTCTGCTTTGCTCCGGGCCTGGGCAGGCTGAGCCCTAAGAATTGCACCAGCTGGGCTGCCTCGCCCTCCAGCTTCCTGATGTGTTCAGCCAATGGAAAGCACGCAGGAGGAGAAGAAAGAAGTTGGGATGTTTCTTCTCTGTCTGTCCTGCATTGGCACCACGACGGAGACACTGGCTGTCTTCTTGGTGACAGCAGCCGTTCCTTCACTGCCCCGTCTTCAAGCCTGGAGACGTTATGACGTCCTGTTGCGAGTCTCTGGGTGCCTCCACACGTCCAGTTGATTCCTTAGCTCTGCCCACTCCATCTTTAAATGGAACCACCATTTATACGTTCTTCAATGGAAACGCCTGAAAGGAATTCTCTTTCCATGATCTCTACTGACACCATGGAATATATTACGCTCAAAAGACTTCGATTCAGTAGAATTGAATTCATAGCCATAGCACTTTGTTCCTTGCCACGTACTGTCCCCACCAAGATCACTTTGCTCATCTTTCCAGGCCAAGAGGCAGGAAACACAGATTATCCTTTGAGACTGTTCTACTGCACCCCACCTCCAGTTCTTTCTTTTCAGCTGCCTTTCCCTCCCACCTCCCACCCGCTCCTCCTGCCCCACACCCCACCCTAGCACCTGTTCCGTTTCTCATTCCTGCAGGGCTTTCCTCTCCCATTGAGCTCTCACCTTAGAAGGCAGATTTGTCAGTGAAAGCCCCAAAGGGTTTTGCCACCACACCTTTATTCTCTCTTGGTTCTGTTGTATGGGGTGGGGTCCAGTGTGGGCAGAATTCCATCACCTAAAAAGGTTTGATTTTTGTCTCCCACACCTCTCCAACTCCATGCTTTTTGGCTAGAGCATTGAACTTGAGCAAATGTGTAATTTTTTTATGCCTCAATTTTTATTTACAAAATGGAGATCACACTTTCCCTCATTTTCATCTTCTTCCCTCTCCCATGCCCTCCGGATTCTCTCCTCTTCCCGTGACTTCGGCTGATGGACGTTCAGGCCTTCATCACCTTGAGAAGGGATGAATTCGATGACTTGTCCTCAGCCCCGGTCACTGTCCACAGCAGCCTGGCCTGTGCCGCTGGGCCATGTTATTTCAGAAGTGCCTCACCCACCACAGCAGTCATGGTCCCACTGTGTTTGGGCTCAAGTGCAGCCTTCAGATGGGGCTCTGGCTTCCTGGCCTTGTCTCCCATTTCCTCTCCTCACATACCCCCTCTGCTCAAGACAATTCATGCTAGCCTGTTTCCAGAAAGAAATCTCACCACTTCTGGCCTGATACGGTTTGGCCGTGTCCCCGCCCAAATCTCATCTTGAATTGTAACTCCCATAATTCCCACGTCATGAAAGGGACCCAGTGGGAGGTAATTGAATCATGGGTGAGGGTCTTTCCTGGGCTGTTTTTGTGATAGTGAATGAGTCCCATGAGATCCGATGATTTTATAAAGAGGAGTTCCCTGTATACATTTTCTCTTGCCTGCTGCCATGTGAGACGTGACTTCTGCCTTGATTGTGAGACCTTCCCAACCATGTGAAACTGTGAGTCAGTCAAACTTCTTTCCTTTATAAATTACCCAGTCATAAGTATGTCTTTATTAGCAGCATGAGAACAAGCTAATACATGGCCTTTGCTGACACTGTTTCCTCCTCATGAAATATTCTTTCAGCTCAGCAAATTGAGAGCCTAATTTCAGCTCAAATTAAATGCCACCTCCTGCATGACATTTTCCTTCATGGTAGCAGCCACAAGTAAGCCCCTCTGCTGCTGTGCTCCCCACCTACAGCACTCACGTGTGCCAGCTGGGAATGCTGTTTGCCCATCCACTTGTCTTCTCTCCGCCACTAGATAACAACGTAAGCCTAAGGAGTGCAGGAGAAAATGTTGCTTGGAATTAGAAGATGGGGTCCCGACATCAACCTGGTTGTTAACACTGGAAGGTGACTTAGCTTTTCTGGCCTTCAGTTTCCTTATCTATTAAATGAAGTGGTTGACCCAGGTGCCCTTGAAGGTCTCCACCAGCACTAAGTCTCTGTGAACTCTTTAGCAGAACTTTAGAGTCCACCCAGCAATATATATGTATCTTCTCTCTGTGCCTCTGACCCTTCCTGGAGGTGGATGAGAATTAGCTGAGCATTTTCTCAGTGGCCAGTGGGCTACCCAGGAATACAGAGGGCACTGACATGGTAGTTAAGAGAACGGGCCTTGGGTCATTCAGGTTGGAGTTTGAATCCAGCGCTATACTTTTTAGCTAGAGCATTGAACTTGAGCAAATGTGCAACCTTTGTATACTTCTGTTTTTATTTACAAAGTGGAGGTCATAACAACTTCTATCCCAGAGGGCTGCTGACAGGTTAAGAAGATAATTTAATGAAGGTCTCATAATAAACAGGTGTATGAGTGGTAAAGACCCACCTTCTATCAAGACAGTGTGTGGGAGTTTACTTAACCAGGTCTGGGTCTCAGCCATGGATGCATATGAAAATCATCTGGGGAGTTTTTTTTAAAAATACCATCACCTGGGCCCTAGTCCAAATTGAATCAGAATCTCTGGGGTTAACACTCTGGCACTGGTATTGTTCAAGCAGCTCTCCAAGTTTTTCTCATTTACAGCCAAGGTTGTTAAACCATCATTCTAATGATAATTTAATTGACCCCAAGAGAGGAAAATCCACATGTTGAATAACAAATTCCTAAGACATGCTTTAGAGAAGCTTGGGATACTTGGGCAAAGAAAAGCCTGCTCTCCCAATGCAGGGGTCATGAAATTCTCTAAACTCATCTCTGTCTCCTGGACTCTCCCTGGTAGGCCTAGATAAAAAGCAACCTGCCTGAGCTAGGAATGGCACTTAGGGAATGTCTTGTGACTCTGAGTCCCAACATTTGAAGTCATTCTGGAGGCCTGCAAATCTCCCAACCCTTTAACTGATTATGTGGATTTAAAATTCAAAATCTCTAGTCAACTACTTTTTCCAGTTCCCTGTTCCAAATGTAACGTAATAGGCTGTCACCATGGAAACAGGTATTTCTCCTTGAGGAGCAATCCTCCCCTTGAAAAATCTGTCTCTTCTATCATTCGATTATAATCAAGGAGGGGTCATGAAAAGCGAGATTTATATCCACGGAATATGTGTAAAGGATCTGGATTTAGACTCTTCTGAGGGATGGTGCAGCACTTTCTCTGAATCTGTTAAGGTTCCATTTTTGATAATAAGATACTCCTGCCCTTCTGGGAAAGAGGCAAAAAATTCCTGTTTCAAGAATATCGCTCAGTGCTAGCTAGATGCGTTTCCAAATGCGAGAAAGTAAAATTATCATTTTAATCTGCCTCATTCTCACTTTTTGGGATCCAAAGGGTAGAAAAAAAAAACCAGTTTCAGATGGGTGCCTGTTTCAGACTGGTGCAGGGGGTGCCAGCAGCTCTGGGTGAGGGGTCTATACCCCAGGTTTCCCACCTACCGAAGGGCGGTGATCCACACCGCCCTGCTGGGGGTCTGCAGGGCTCTTGCGGGCCCTTCTTAATCCTAACAATTTCTGAAATGTGCCCAGTCCTTTGACACTTTGGCCTTCATGGATAATGGAGAAAATGGGAAGGAAGTGAGGAGGGAACCAGGTGGGATGCGAAATGTGAGAAAAGGAAAGAGCAGGAGGGGAGGCCTCTGGTGAAGACCCACGCAGGTCTGCAGGGAGGAGCAGCGCTCAGCAGGTGTAGTGCCTTGTTCATGGGCCAAAATGAGGGTTGGGCTGCTATTTCTCATGGCCCAATAAGAAGATGCAGATGAACTGGGGAGGAGGAGAGTTTTTATTTCTGTAACCGGCTATCGGGAGTGAGGCCTGGAAATTATTGCCAGACCAACTCAAAATTACAGAGTTTTCCAGAGCTTACCTTCAAGCTATCTGTCTATGTATAAGTGTGCCTTCATCTAAAAACGTAAGTCATTCACCTCTTTTTATCTATAACAAAGTCCTGAAGACCTTCCTCTGGAGCCTCAGTAAATTTACTTAATCTAAATGGATCCAGGTGCTGGGGTGATTACCCTTATCCCATCTCCTGCTAAATGATGGAGATTTGGAGAGTTCCTTCAGACCCCCGATAAACTGGTTTGTGGAGGCCGGGGGAGTTTCTTCAGACCCACAATGAAATTTGTTTAATCATAAATGGGTCCTGTTAAGAATTCCCTCATTATTTTGTCATGCTTTAAGGTTCAGGAAATGCCTAGGCAAAACTCTTGGTGAGCTTTTGTTACATTCCAGCCTTTGTATAAGGGCACCGGCTTTGTTTTAGCTTTTAATATTTAACGTAACCACTCAGTCAATACTGAAACAGTTGTTATGGAGGCCTGTATTAGTGAGACCTGGCCCGCCACATTGTCACATGTCACCATGGCGAGGTTGAACTGTGCTTTCCAGAATTCCCTTTTCTGCATAATTCCAGTTAGGGTGGGCTGCAAGAGACATCTTGCTCAAGAGCAGAGCGCGTCATGTTGTCTGTGCATTCTGTGCACTCAGCACTGTGGCGGCCGTGCACATGTTGTCGTATGTCTCCCAGCTCACGTAGCTGGTGTGAGACGGCAGCAAGCCTGCAGCTACTACACTTCTTCAGGATCCTCTCTCACCTTTTGCAAATCCTGGCCCAGATGGGTGTTTAGCTCCATAAAAAAGAGGCCTGGCTCTGAGTCCTGCCAGGCACCCCATCCTGGAGGTTGGAGGCAGAGAGGGAATGACATGGACTCAGTCCATCCTGCAGGTTTTGGCATGTCCTTACTGTCCCCTCTGTCTTAATCAGCTTGGGCTACTGTGACGGAATATGGAGTGGGTGGCTTAAACCACAAACATTTATTTCTCACTGTTCTGGAGTCTGGGAGTCTGAGACCAGGTTGCCAGCATAGTCACGTTCTCAGTGAGGCCCTCTTCCTGGTTTACAGATGCCTGCTTTTTCGCTTTTCCTTCCAGGATCATCTCTCTGTGTCTCTTTTTACAAGGGCATTAATCCCATCCATGAGAGCTTCATGCTTATGACCTAATCATCTCCCAAATGCTCCACTTTCAAATACCATCAAATGGAGGATTAGGCTTCAACATATGAATTTCAGAGAGTGCACAAAATGCAGTCCACAGAATCCCCTTTGCATTCATCTTTCCTTCTAGGCTATCTGACTTGCAAATTTCAACTTCCAGCATTGGACACGGAGAAACAGCCTTGCAGAAACTAACTAGTGCCTACTATTGTATAAGGTGAAATCCTTATGATAAATTCATACAGGTGTGTGCATGTAAGGCTATCCTAATGGTTCTGTGTTTCTGATCAAATTCTGACTGCATCAGCAGGAACACACGGAGGGGAGGACAGCGTGAAGGACTAGCACCCTTGCTCTGTGTGTGCAGTCATGGGTCCTCTGCCATGTCCAAGGGTGGACCTGACTGAGACCGGCCAGTTCTCCCAGGGTACCTGAAGAACTAGAACTGAGTCACTCTCTTTTGGTGCAGAGGCTATAAGTAGTAAAGTTGGGGTGCTGGGGGGAGCTGTATTAGTCTGTGATGGCTGCTGTAAGAAAATACCAGAGACTGGGAAGCTTAAACAACAGAAATTGATTTCCTCGCAGTTCTGGAGACCCTAAGTCCAAGATCAAGGTGCCAGCTGGGTTGCTTGCTCCTGAGGTCTTTCCCTTTTGCATACAGATTGCTGCCTTCTCCCCGTGTCCTGGTGTGGCCTGTCCTCTGTGCACGCACATCCCTGGTGTCTCTTCCTCCTCTTATGAGGACACTGGTCATATTGGATTAGGATCACCGTAACAACCTCATTTCAACGGAATGGGCTCTGTAAAGGGCTTCTCTCTAAATGCAGTCACATTCTGAGGTCCTGGGGGCTAGGACTTCCACCATATGAATATTTGGGGACACAATTCAGCTCATAACACTGGCTATTGGTGGGTAAGTGTGGTGGATGTACTTTTTGTCATATGGAGAAAGCCTGATTGCAGAGAAAGAGAGGAAGGTAGCCGAGGCTCAGAAAGCCATGGAACTAATATACTGTAGAGAGAAGACCACACTGCCTTTGGGACGGAAGGAACCCACATTTGTAAGGAGAGCCATTCACAAACTGCCTCTGCAGATGACTCATGACACAGCTTATAGGAATGTATCATTCCCAGCATACAAAGTGTCTGATGGTTTGTCTTATAGCCTGGTCAGGCCTCTAGGCTGTTTTCCCAGCTGCAGAGCTCTGCAGGTGTCTGTGTGTGAGTCTGTTGTAGCTAGAGCATCTCCCCAGCCATGAGACAGGGGCTGATGTCGGGATCAGTAAAATCAGCTCTACTAGCAATAGCAAGGCACCTTTTTTCCTATTATTATTTAAAATTATCTATGACTTTTTCTCCCCTTTGGTGCTATAAACTGAAAAAAAATTTCTAGAAAGTTCTCTGTGTGTTTTAGACATTCTTTTCATAACCTAAAGCTAACTGTATATTAATAAAATATTATCTTCAATCACGTGCCAAACTTGCAGAAGCCCAATTGCTTTTCAGTAACGTGCCAATGAACCAATCCACGTTGACTGAGCTCTGATTATAAATGAAGCTCAGCGGTAGGAAATGCAGGAGATTCAAAGATGGTGAGGACAAGCTCCTCACTCTCAACAATCTTACCATGTGGATGAGCTCAGGGACCAGGGCACTGAACCAGCCATGAACACCTCAGAGTCAAGGTCAAAGCATCATTTTAGTTTGATTCAGTCCCTTGGCCAGAGGAGCAGAAGTGCTGAGTTATAACCGTGAACAAGCACTGAAATAGCTTAGCTTTGTCTATAAGATCTCTGGACAGGTGGGCAAATTCATAGCCTACTCTTCTAGTGTTTACATCTTCCATGCTTTTTTAAAAATGAATTCCAAAACAATGTGGCTCTGTCACAGAAATGGAAGTCACAAGTCTTTGTTTGCTAATGTACTGCCTGTATACCAGTTGCTTTGGATTCCCTTTATGTCTGGGCCCTGGGTGGCCTCTCAGTTCTGCCTATGGCAGAGGCTGATACTGCTTTGCAGTTGTAGGAATATTTAGGAGTCAGAAAGAGGTACAGATACAATGAGCGGGACTTGTCTAGTGGGTTGACTGCTGATATAGTTCAGTGTCTGGTTACTGCTTTGAACATTTAGGTAAAAAATATCAAGCTAACCAGCACAGCCTGCTGCATGAAGAACACAGTGTTGTGAAGTACAAACATGCAATTATTGTATATTACAACACATGCCTTATTGGTTCTGTTTCTATGAAGAACGTTAATACATCGTCTAAGGAAATTTCTCAAATGTCCCATCCGAGAAGTGTTCCTAGATAAAATCTAGGATGCCCCATTAAATTGAAATTGCAGATATACCACAAATAATGTCTTATTAGAAATATGTCTCATGCAATATTTGGGACATACTTATAATAAAAAGTTGTTTATTTTTTTTTATCTCAAATTCAAATTTAGCTGTAGGTCTTGAATTTTTATTTGCTAATCTGGCAACCTGACATCTAGGTACTGCTGTTTTTGTAACATCTGCCAGAGGTATATGCCACAGCCATCACTACCTGCAAGGGAGGCTGGGAAATGTAGTGCTGTTAATAAGAACATGGTTGCAGTCAAGAACATAGGAGTTCTGGTAATAAGGGAGATGGAGGTGATGGATAATGGATATCAGGTGGGCAACTCCTATAAAGTCTAGGTGACCCTTTTACCACATGTGAGATGGGTATACATCTATATTGATAATATTATTAGCAGCTATCACATATTAGGTTCTTTGCGCCATGAACCATACTAAGATCTTTACGTACATTTTCTCAATCTCCACATTATTGCTACCCCCATTTTGCAGATTAGAAGCCTCATCTCATGGCTCAGGCTAAGAGAAATTTAGTCATTTGAAGTCACACAGCTAGTAATTTCCTGAGTTAGAGCTAGAATCCACATTTATGTGATTCCAAAGCTGATGCTTTTGATATTTTTTTCCCAACAACAATTCTGCGTGCCTACCATGTGCCAAGCACCAGAACAAAGTGTGGAGTTATTAGAGTAAACAATAAGACAAAGTCTTCACCATCAAGGAGCTTACTTCCCATTATCGAGGCCTTTGGGAGGAGATCATAAGGGTAGGGCCCTAATTCAATGAAGTAGTATTTTTAGAAAGAGAATAAGAGACACCATAGATCTTCTCTCTCTCTACATGTACAACTTATCTTTTCCTTCTAGGATCTGATACAGGGGGTGCCAGCAGCTCTGGGTGAGGGGTATGTACTCCAGGTTTCCCACCTGTCAAAGGGCAGTGAGTTGGACAGATATTCAGGAGTTGGATAGATCAGTTGCACAAGTGGAGAGAGAAAGGGAGGTCTCTGGTGTCTCTTCCTATCTTTATAAAAATACTACGTCATTGAATTAGGGCCCCACCCTTACGACCTCCTCCCAAAGGCCATGTGGAGACAAGGCAAGAAGGCAACTGTCTACACACCAGGAAGACAGCCCTCATTAGAAACCAACCCTGAGAGCACCTTGATCATAGAATTCCAGTTTCCAGAACTGTGAGAAAATGAGTGTCTCTTGTTGAAGCCACTCAGCCTATGGTACTTTGTTATGGGAGTCCAGAAGATTAATATACCCCTCTATGAATAGAGAGAAACATAAATAAAATCAGTAAATATAGAATAAATAGGTGGTGAAAAGAATCAGAGGTCATGGGGTACTAAGGATGGTGTCACCTCTTTAGAAAGGAACCTCAACACACTGAGATGTGGCATTTGGGCAGAGACTTGAGGAGTCAAAGGGAATGAGACACGATGTCTGGGCAGGAATGCTCCAGGCACAGGGAGCTCCGAGTCCTCCAGCAGGAGCCTGCACTGTGCCTGGAGAGCGAGAGCATAGGACAGAGTGGTGGGAAATGAGGGTGGAGAGTCAGGGCCAGGGCACGTGTGAAACCCGGGGCTCTAAGTGTGATGGGAAGCCGCAGGGGAATGACATGCCCCACACTTCATTTCTGTAAGATCAATAACTTGGTCTGCTGCGTAAAAAACCAAACCGTAAGCAGAGGATAGTGGGAGTCGGGAGACCAGTTAGGAGGCCACTTCAGCAGTGCAGATGAGAGAGGAAGTAGCTCAGAATAGCCTGATATAGATGTGTGGGTGGTGAGAAGTAGCCAGATTTCAGGTTATACTTCGAGAAAGAACCGTCAGTAATGAATCTGAGCAACTGGAAGGAATGAATTGTCATCTACTTAGATGGATTCATGTTCAGTGATGGAAATCAAGGGCTCTCGGCATTGGTGGGGGACCTTAAGTGGACCCCTCATAAGTGTTACCCCTCTTCTCTGCCTGAGAAGTAAAAGAGAGACTAGAGGTACACACTGAAATATTACTTTTACTACTGATAGAAAACAATTGGGGGTAGTGGCTTAGAGTGAGATAAAAAAAAAACAAACCCCTCACCAAACTCCAGAATTAGGCAAACTTACCTATCAGCCCCAGGCAGTGCTGTCTAGGTCGAGCTCCTCAGTGAATCTTAGAGCACAGAAGAGAACATGCGTTCTCTGCTCTAAAGTGAGTATCCCCTGACTTTACTCATCAGAACCCCTGAGGCAGTGGAGTGAGTCAAGGGCAGAGTGAGGCCTAGAGTTCCATGAATTGAATTCCTTTCACAGAAAGAGAACACCAAATATGGACATATCACATTTTCTGCTAACAGATGTGTTAAATTTGAGGCCCTTCAGATGTCCAGGTGGAGTAAGGAGTTGGATAGATAAGTCTGGGGCTCAAGGGAGTGATTGGATTGATAATAAAGATTTGGGGTCATCAGTGTATTTTTGCTAATTAAAGGCGTGAGTCTGGGTGAAAGAACATATAAAGAAGAGACCTGGGCACTCTGAGACTTACAGGCCAGACAGATGCTTAGGCAAGAATCTAGCAAAGGAAAAGACGTAGCCAGTGGGGTAGGAGAACAGCTGAGAACTCAGCGAGGAAACTTTCAAGAAACAGAAAGCAGTTCACTGTGTTGAATCCTGCTGAGAGGTACAACCCTGGTCGTTGGATCTGCAAGAGGGGTTGTTGCATAATAAAGAATTTGTCTGGTCACTATCCCTGTTTCTTGGAGGGAGATTCTAAATTTTTGGAATATCCCAAGCAATAGGAATGCTTTTGCTAGTCATGGTGGGCCCTAATAGTTTTTGCTAATGAAGTGACTCCAGAGTACTAACAAGAGGAAGGGGGCCAGCACAGTAGCTCATGCCTATAATTCCAGCACTCTGGGAGGCCGAGGTGGGTGGATCACTTTGAGTTCAGGAGTTGGAAACCAGCCTGGCAAATGTGGCAAAACCCTGTTTCTACTAAAAATATAAGAATTATCCAGGCATCGTGGCACACACCTATAATCCCAGCTACTCAGAAGGCTGAGGCTGGATAATTGCTTGAGTCTAGGAGGTGGAGGTTGTAGTGAGCTGAGCTTGTACCACTGCACTCCAGCCTGGATGGCAGAGTGAATCCCTGTCTCGAAAAGAAGAAAAAGGGGGCATGGGGCTGATCATGCCAGGAAAAGCAACCATGTGATTAGCAGGTTTGGGCTTTGAGCCACGTGGAATCGGGCTGATCTCCAGACACTTGGAATGTGAAGAGGGGCTTAAGTTGAGATTGATTTCAATCATGTAACCAATGATTCAATCAATCATGCCTCTGTAATGAAACCTCAATAAAAACTCTGGCTACTAAAGTGTGGTGGAGCTTCCTGGTTGGTAAACACATCTATGTGCTGGGAGAGTGGGGCACCCAGATTCCATGGGGATGGAAGCTTGTGTTCAGGATCCTCCTGTATATCTCACCCTATGTGTCTCTTCATTTGACTAGCCCTGATTTGTATCCTTGATAACAAAACATACCCACAAATGTAGCACTTCGTGGAAATCTCTTGAGTTGTTCTAGTGAATTATCTAGAGGGTCATGGGAATCTCTGAGGGTCATGGGAATCTCTGAATTTGTAACCAGTTTGTCAGAAGTGTAGATGGCCTGGAGATCCCCAGACTTGTGCCTAGTATTTGAAGAGAGGGCAGTCTTATGAAGGACTGAGCCCTTAACTTGTGGGGCATCAGTGCCAACTCTGAGTGGTCAGTGTCAGGATGCATCGTAAGGCCTTCCAGTGTTTTAGGGGCCCACTAGTAACATTGATGCGTGTGATTTCAGTGGTGTGGTAGGAATGGAGGCTTGATTATAGTTGCCTTAGAAGAGAATATGAGGAAGTAAGCAGAGCCACAAGTATAGACCACTGCTTTGGGAGTTTTTCTGGAAAGGGGAACAGAAAAATACGATGATAGAATGACACCAAACTGCCTTCTAACGTTGATTATTGATATATAAGGGTTTAAGGCCCTAGGGAGGCATTTGTGAAAGTTATTTTGAAAGAGCAGGTATGTATTATGTGGTATGGTTTGAATATGGTCCCCCCAAAATTCAGCTATTGCCAATATATTAAGAGGTGGAGCCTTTCAGAGGTGATTAGGCCATGAAGACTCTTTCCTTGCAAATGGGATCAAGGGCCTTATAAAAGAGGCTTCACACAGCATTCAGTCTCTTGCTCGTCTGACTTCTGCCACGTGAGGACGCAGCATTTGTCCTCTCCAGAGGAGGCAGCTCACAAGACAACTGAACATGCTAGCACCTGTATCTTGGACTTTTCATCTTCTAGAACTATGGGAAATGAATTTCTGCTCTTTAATCATTACACAGTCTGCGGTATTCTGTTATAGCAGCATGAAATGCATTAAGATGTGGACATGACTAACAAGTTGTATGGGAAGAGTATCCCACAGTAGGCAGATAAGTAATGTTGAAATATTTGAATGGCACAGTGGATCTGAGGACAAAGAAAAGCGAGGAACATGGCGGGGAAAGCAAAGGGAAGAAACTGAGCCAAAGGCGGGGGGTGCCTAGAGAGGTGGGGGCCTGGATGACTAGCGAGTGGGGCCACCTCTGCCCTGATGGATTTCAAGTATCACAAAGCCCCCAGCAAGAGAATCATTTGACAGATGGATTGAAGGGGCTTCTCAGCATTGACTGCCTGTACAGTGACCGAGAGCAGGCAGTGTGTACTCTGTGAACTGTGAGTTTATGCCTTATTTCATTTTTCGAGACGGAGTCTCGCTCTGTCACCCAGGCTGGAGTACAATGGCATAATCATGACTCACTGCAACCTCTGCCTACTGGGTTCAAGTAATTCTCCTGACTCAGCCTCCCGACTAGATGGGACTACAGGCATGCACCACCATGCCCCGGTAATTTTTGTATTTTTCATAGAGACGGGGTTTCGCCATGTTGGCCAGGCTGGTCTTGAACTCCTGACCTCAGGGTGATCTGCCTGCCTTGGCCTCCCAAAGTGCTGGGATGACAGGCATGAGACACTGCACCCAGCCTAAGTTTATGCCTTTCTACTTAGTATTCCCAGCACAGTATTTGGCATAAAGTGCATGTGCAATAAGTGTTTGCTGAATGAATGAAGCTTTCCTGAGGATACTCACTTTGTCTAGCTTGAACCCCAAATTCTTCCAAATTATGCCTTCAGATTGCCTTAAATATCAACAGGGCAGGGAAAGTGCTGGTGAGCCAGAACTGGACAGACACATGCCGGGACTTCTGAAAAGGAACTCCTGAATGCAGATGGCTTTGTCCTTATCAACATAAGATTCTTTGGCTCCATGACCTCAAGAGAGGCTAAGAGAATAATAATGTGGACAATAATTAACACATAATTCTTACAGTGTCCTAGGCACTGAGGTAGACAATTGGCATCCTTTTTTCATTTAATAATACCTATGAGGTGGGTGCCATTACTATCTCCATTTAACAGATGAGGAAACAGATATAGAAAGAAGTGACTTGCTCAAGGTTGTCCATGTGTATGTGATTGTCTTGACATGCAGCTTGTCTTAGTCACTAAGTCAGTGGTTTCTCAGACTTGCCTGCAATGTGGAATCACTTAGGGAGCGCTGAAACCTCTCCATACCCAGGTTCTACCCAGGATCAATTAATCAGAATGGCCAGGGTGGGAGCGAGCATCAGTATTGTTCAAAGATTTCCAGATGATTCCAATGGGCAGCAAACTTTTGGAATCGCTGATGAGGCTATGTTGCCTCTCAAGGGAAGGTAAAAGAGGCCAGTTGCTGAGCTGGGGTGCACAGGGGTGACCACTCATCCTTTCCTGCCTTGAGGCACCAGGGCAGAGTGTCTCAATTGGCAGCCATGTGAACAGAGAGAATGAGATTCTTTACTCGTGACTTTTAATTACAAGTTCTCATTCCTACCCCACAGACTCAGGTGAGAGGGCAAGCCGAATTATTAGAGAAAAAAAGGTTTAAGTGGCTGTAAGATTTATTATTGTTATTTTTGCCACCATTCTATAATTTAGATCAGCCAGAACAGCTGTGTTCATTTTAATACGCTAATGAGTACCATGGGAGAGCCGCCTCCGATGATTTGTGGTGATGTATTACTGTCAATGTTAACTGCCTAGCCCCCCCCAAAAAAGGCACCATCTTCACTTTCCTAGTCGTCACTCCAACAGGGAAATTCCTCAGCCTTAAGCTCAATATTCCTGCTGAGTATTTAGCCTACAAACTCAAAAGCCTGGTAATTTACAGAGAGTCTAGCAGGAGAGATCATAAATGACTCTCCCTCTCTATCGCGCATGTGCATGGAGGAATTTGAAGAATAGGGCCTGTCTGGATTTTGTGGTGTAGCAAGGCCAGGCCATCGATTACAGCCAATAAAACAAAGCAGACAGCCCAAGGGTTGTGGAAGGCACAAAGCAGTTGGCACCATCTGCAATATTTCAGGGCATGAGTACAGAAGGACTTTGGAGAGAGGGTGAGAGGTTGCCTTCTAGATGATGGGGTGCATAGAAATAATGCATTGTTTGCAAAAAGCACATGACAGCCATGGGCAGGAGCAGGGCAGGGAATGAAGGCATGACACAGCCTGTCACAGAACAGGGTGGCCTTTTCTTCTCCTGGCACTTGTGTCTGCCTTCTTTTATAGTGGGGGGAGGGTGCTGTTATGTTTCTGGAACCTTCTCTAGCAAAGTTAAGAATGGCAGCAGGGGCAAGGGAAAGGGTGGAGTATATGGGGCATATATGTGGAGGGAAGACTTACCTTTTAGGATGAAGCTGGGGGAAGTTACCTATTAGCATCTGCATTTGTTTCTAATTGCTGCCTGACAAATTATCACACATTCAGCAAATGACAACAACACCTGTTTATGAACTCACTGCTCTGAGGTCAAAAGATTGGGGGCAGCATGTCTGGGTTCTCTATTCAGAATTTTGTAAAGTTGCAGTTGAGGCGTTGACCAGATACTGGTCTTGTTAGGAGGCATGACTAAAAAAGAATCTACTTCCAAAGCTCATTTGTGTTGTTGGCAGAATTCAGTTCCGTACAGTTGTAGGACTGGGGTCCCATTTCCTGGTTGGCCATCAGCCAGTGGCCACCTGCATTCCTTGCCTGTAACCTCCTCATCTTCAATGGCAGAAATGGGGAATGTACCTCACAATTCAGTCTCCCTTGCTGAGGATAGTCCTGGATCTTAAGAGTTCACTTGATTAGGTCAGGTCCACTGACAGTGATCTCCCTTTCTTGAGGTCAACTGATTTGGAACCTTGGTTACATTGACAAAATCCCATCGCAGCAGCACTTAGATTCATGTTTGATTAAATAACTGGGAGAAAGGGGGTGTACACCAGGGGACAGGGCAATCTTGGGGACCATCTTAAAATTCTAACCTCGTCTCTACTAAAAATACAAAAATTAGCCGGGTGTGGTGGTGGGTGCCTGGAAGCCCAGCTACTCGGGAGGCTGAGGCATGAGAATCACTTGAACCTGGGAGGCGGAGGTGCTATGGCCAAGACTGTGCCATTGCCCTCCAGCCTGGGCGACAAGAGCAAAACTTGGTCTCAAAAAAAAAATTCTGCCTACAGAAGCATCTTAAGCAACGTTCCTTAAAACATACAAGTGGGTATGAGCAGGGTTTGTGCCAAATTTCTGGGCATATCCATAGCCCTAATTGTTCACTACAATGCTTGGTCTGTGAGGTTAGCCTTAGAATGGTAATAAAGGCTTCAGGCAGTGAATGTTTGTTTTACCAATGGCTAATGGAAATGGTAACATCAACTCATCAAGGAGACCTAAGGCTGAACTTTCCACTGATTTGCTGCAGGCGCAGTGAGAAGCTGTGTTCTGGTGCTGTTGGAAGAGGGGAAATACAGGAGCATCTTGATGAAAGTAGCTTTATTATACTGTTCACTTAAATGCTGCACATCACATGCTAAATCAGTGAGCAAAATATACCTGTTAGAGGACATTTTAAAAATACATCTTTGTAAAGGGAAATAACTATTAATTCTTTCTCTGATGAGGTAAAGACAGAGCTGAAGAAGAGATGCAGAGTGTAGACCCTGCTGAGGAATGTGGCTCAGGTGATATGAAAGGCCACAGAAAAGAGTTTTGTGGGAAAGAAGCATAAAAACAAATCAAGGGTGGCTGAGATGCCTGGAGAAGAGGAGGTAAGAATTGAAGAGGCTCCAAGGACATAACCCTGCCAATGCCTATGGGATTTCCGAGCAGAGTGAAGATTATTGACACGAACATTTAGTTATCTTTGAGTCACTCACATACTAAGTGCCAGTCATTTGGTTGGATGCTGGAATACAGGCATGTCTCCTTTGCTCCAAGAGCTCAGCAGGAGAGGCCAGGACAAGGGTGGGAAGTTGTAACATCCAGGGCTGAGTGCAGGGAGGGCAATGCACTGGAGAGGTGGCGAAGCCTGGAGCGTGCACCCAACTCCATCAAGTTGGGTGTGTCAGAAAAGCCTGAGCCCAGTGTCACAAGGGGACCAGAACAATTTGATACTTGTCCACCTTCAAGTTTGTGCATCTCCTAGATAAGCAGAATGCTTGGCCTGGTGCCGGACTTCTAGGGAGCACTCAGGAAACATTCATCATCGTCATCATCTCATACTGTGGCCCCTTCTCTCTCCTCCACATACCTTCTTAGAATTTTGGGTCTGGAAGGAGCTGTAGGGATGATCAAGTCAGATCTGCTCATTTTCGAGTGTGAAAATTCAGTGCTGCTGCGAGGTGGACAGCCCAACCAAAGGCACATGGTTTGTTCATCATTGGTGCAGTTAGCACTCCTGTTTCCCAACCAGAGTGCTTTTTCAGTGGCTCTCAGATTTAAGCATGCATCAGAAGCACCTGGAGAGCTTGAGAAGCCAGAGATTGCTGGGCCCTCCCCTAAGAGGTTCTGATTATTCATTTGGTCTGGGTGGGGCCTGAGAATCTGTATTTCTTTCTCCTTTTTCTTTTTTTGAGATGGGGTCTTGCTGTGTTGTCCTGTTCAGAGGGCAGTGGTGCAATCACGGCCCACTGCAACCTTAAACTCTTGGGCTCAAGCAATCCTCCTGACTCAGCTTCCTGAGTGGCTGGGACTACTGGGGTACACTGCCATGTCTGACTAATTAATTTTTTTTTAGTGACTGGGTCTCATTATGTTGCCCAGGCTGGTCTCAAACTCCTGGTCTCAAGCAATCCTCCCTCCTATGGATCCCAAAGTCCTGGAACTACAGGCATGAGCCACCATGTCCTGACACTGATGCCGCAGGTGCTTTGAAAGCAACTGCTCTTTATTACGCTCTCTGGTTCACCTCTGTACAAGGTGCTTGCAAAGGGTTAATAAAACATCAAATGGTTGGTAATTTTACAATGGACATTGACAAATGTGGCCTTGAAGGAAACTCACTGGAGTGAGGAGGAATGGCTCCCCAGAGGAAAGGGCCAGAAGGTTTTCACCGGGGCGGTGAACGGTGAGGATTTCAGGAGGTTGGGATTGAGGAGGAAGCCATTTACCTGCCTTCAGCCTCTTGTATCCTCATGTTGGTGACAGAACAAAAGATAAAGCAGTCAGCATTACCCGAAGTGACTTGGAGGTGATTAATACTCAGAGCTCCTGGAGCAGAAAGGTGGGCATGGAAGTTGCAATTAAGATGATAAAGAACGCTGCTTAGCAGCGAGCTGGGGTGTGAGGCTGGCGATTACGAGAGCTACTGCCTGTCTCTTGCTCTGCAGAGACCGCTTCTGAGATACAGGGATGGGGGTTATGATGCTGCCAGGCTCATCAGGAGACAGAAGAAAGATGATTAGAAAGGTTATTATCAAGACATGGAGTTTTTCTGTCTCCCTCCCTGGAAGGAAGGACGGAGACTCCAGCAGTTACTGATAACCATGTTGATGAGGATTTCAATGGGTGGTGGGTGGAAAAAGTGATGGTGATTTGGTTTAAATTCAGACTGTGTCTAGCCCAGCTAGTAATTGATGGCAGGAAGTAAATGACCCGAAGGAGGCTCTCAGTGTGATTCATAAGTCTTCTGTGCAATTTGAAGGCAGCACAGTTACATACACAGGGCCAGCCCTACCATGGAGAAAATCATTTCCAGTGCCACTTTACATCCTATTTCTGTGCTCCTTCTGCAATTCTGAACACCCGACCTCTCTTCAGGGCTAGCCTCAGCTGAGCTCTGAGGCACCATACAAATTCTCATTCCCCAAGCAGACTGCTATAGGATGCATTAACTAAATTCACACCAGATCACCAAATGGTGACTTAATGCCTCTATTTAGGTCACCGTCTAACTCCAATAAATAACCCTATAAAGGTGGAAGGGAGGCAGAGAGGGGCAGAGGTTAGCAGCAGATGTGTGTATCCACCTGCCCACTCAACATTTCTGCTTGACTGTCTGATTCACATCTCACTTGACATGGCCAAACCCGAACTCTACCTTTGCCGCCCCCGTTGCCTCAACGTGCTCCTTTTATTCTTCTCCACTGCACCAAATAGTGCTGGGTTTCATCTTGGAATCCTCAGCCAAATCCATCAGCAGATCTTTTTAGATGTACCTTCAAAATACACCTTGAATTCAACCTCCATGCTCCCACCTTAATTTAAGCCTAAGCCACCCACGCCTCTTGCTTCAAATATGGCAGCCTCGACACCTTGTGTCCACACTCTCTCATTACAAGTAGTTGTGCACAGAGCAGCTGGAATCATCTTTAAAACAAAAACAAGCAAAAGAAGGAGATCAGACTATGTTGCCTCCTCTGACCTCATCTTCCCGATGGCTTCCCCTAAGAATCAGCCTAAAATCCCCCATTCTTACTGTGCCTATCTGGCCCTACCTGTCCTGGCCCCACCCAGCCCCTTCATTTCACCTTCCTCTCCCTCTGACTCCCCACCCTGCCCTGGCCACATTCTTGCTCCTTTGAACACCCCTCTCTCATTCCTATCCCAGAGACTTGGCACTTGTCTTCCCCTCTGACTAGAATTCTCCTTCTTTGCACAGCCTATGCCTCACTTCCCTGGGCCTCTGCTCAGATGTCACCTCCCCAAGGAGGACATCCCTGGCCACCATACTCACACTACCACCCTGAACTCCCAACTCCTTCACTCTGCTTAATTTTTTTTTGTGGAGTTATGTACTCTGGCTCGCCTATATATTTCTTGTCTATCTACCCCTGAGAATATAAGCTCTTTGAGGGCAGGAACTTGTTCATTCATGACTTTACTTCATGACTTGTTATGATTTGTTATGTTCATGACTATACTTCACAGCGAGAATAGTGCCTGGCCTATGGTGGGTACCCAGAAGTATTTGTTGGAGAAGGGAGTTCTATGCATTTAGTGCCTTCTGGGTACTAGGGGTTGTGTGTGCACTGGCTCATTTATGCCAGTCACAACCCCTCAAGTGGGGACCATTGTCCCCACTTCTTTTACACATGAAGAAATGGGAACTCAGAGAGCCTACGTAACATTTCCAGGATGACACAGTTGGGAAATGGTGGCACTGGAATCTAACTTTCGGGCCTTCTGAGGTCCCCTGGCAGATGAATGAATCTGATGTGTTAGGGCTGACATGGATTGACTCTTACCTGGTGATAAGCCAGGTGGGAGGTGACTGGACAGTGAGTGAGTTCTCATGAGAGCTGATGCTTTTAAAGTGTGGCACATCCTCCTTCTTACTCACACTCTGTCCCTCCCCCTTGTGAAGAAAGTACTTGCTTCTCCTTTGCCTTCTGCCATGGCTACGTTTCCTGAGGCCTCCACAGCCATGTGGAGCTCTGAGTCAATGAAACCTCCTTTCTTTGTAAATTACCCAGTCTCAGGTAGTATCTTCATAGCAGTGTGAGAAGACTAATACAGGACAAATGAGTCCTCCAAGCACATTTCTAATGATGATATTAACAAGAACCAGTACTTACCAAGTGCCTATATTGTGCCAAGGACTGTTTTATTTTCTTCTTAATCCTCTTAGTAATCCTTTGAATCTTTATTTTGTAACAAGAGAAAACAGGAAGCATAGAAAAGTTTAGGAACTTTCCCAAGGTCATTTGGCGGTAAGTAGTAGGGGCAGGATTTGAACCCAGGTCGCTGGACTCCAGAGCCTTCCCACACAGGCTGACAGACTCTGTCCTCAGTCTGTGCATGTAAACCGTCCCCTATCCCTGATCCCTCTGTCATTCTTACCACGAGGGCTGTGCCTCTGTCTGTCTTCTTCTTTTTGTACCTGAAACATCCAGAAGAGTGTCTGGTGCTGAGTGGAAAATTACTTATGTTGAATAAATGAAGGAAACAGTGAGAGTTTCAAGAGGGAATTTTTATATCATCTAATTAAAATTTCCCCTTTGAGCCAGCAAGTCGTTAACAAATGTTACCACCACAAATGTCTAATGTGAAAGAGTTGGCCTGTAAGTTTTTGACTGCATAGAAGCATGAAACAGATGCTTATATTTATACAACAGAAAATATGTTGTTCTAGAACTCTAATATTCTTTCTGATACATTTTAGAATTTGGAAAGGATAGAGCATTAATAAGGGCCAGTGGAGCAGATATAGGGCTGAAACACACTGAGGAAAGTGCTATGAATATTCATGTGTAACACACATGTAAACGGTGTGTGTACACAAATGTCCATGTCCAGGTACAGTGTTCGTACATAAGTGTGTGTATTACTCAGGATCTAGTCAGGAAACAGCATCCGTGCTAGTTACTTTAACAGAGAGATTTTATTATAGGCAACTGATTAAACAGCTGTTGAAAGATAGGAAAAGCAAAAGTGTTAATGAATGAACACAGAGCTATTCGCTGAAGGAAGCCACTGGAACCTCTAGGACTGGGAGGAATGAAGGGAAGAGTTTGGGTTTATTGGAAACTAAAAGCCTGGATGGAGGCTTCACATGAATGATAGATCTCCAGGGAGAGGATCCTGTCTAATTGCTGCTGGCACCCCTAGAGCTTGGAGGAGGGGCCCCTGGAGCTGGGACTTAGAGAAGGCACTGCTACACATGTGCCTCCCAGGACAGTGCCATGAACCAGGCTCCAGGACAGTGAAAAGTGGCTGGAAATCAGAGCCACCTGTCACTGGAACCTGCGTGCAGGTGCCAGGATTGAGGGCTGTTCCTTGGGTGCTGCCGAGGAGAACAGCAGTGAGTTCTTTGTTCTGCAACCACCTTCTAGTCCTCTTCCTGGGCCTGCTACCGGTTACTGGAGAGGGGAACAGCGAGGCCGCTGGCAAAGGAAAGAGGGAGTTTGCCAAGTTCTGGCCCCAGGATCACTAAACAGATCGAGGAAGGAGAATTTAGAACTGAGAGACAACATTTAGTAACAGACAGGCAAAGGTCCTTTTCCCATGCTGATTATCCTCACATAGCCTTTACGGCAGAGAGAACATTTATTTAGACCTAAATCGTGCACCAAGCTGTCACCCATCTCACTGGAAGCTTCCATGTTAAATAATAGCTTTTCCTACTCCAGTCCTCACAAAGGTGTGGCTATCTATTCTCTATTTTCAACAACATAACAACTCTTAAATAAAGGCAAAATAGCTAACACTTATTGTTTATTTACTGTGTGCTAGGTACATAATATTTATACACATTATCTCATATAATCCTCATTATAACCCTATCAGATAGGTATTATATTTATCTCCAGCTTACAGATGAGAAACTGTAAGTTGGAGAAACACTTTAAAATTAAGCAATTGATCCAATTTTACAAGTTTACACGTGGCCAAGGCCCAGGACCCATGTTCTTTTCCACGTTACTGCCTCTAGCCAGCTACTGAATAGCTCTGACCTCAGTTGACTTGGGTGCTAGAATAGAGTTGTGGCTAGAATAAGTGCTTTAGAGCCAGATAAAGCTGGTTTTAAGTCTGAGCTACTGTTCTTGCTTGCTAAATGGCATCAGAGAAATTGATTAAACTTACTAAGCCCCCACTCCCTTATCACGAACAAGCGAATAAAGATTGTGTCTGCCATAGAGATTATTTTTAAGAATTAAATGAGATAATTCTTATAAACCACATAGTGCAATTTATTACACATAACAAACGCTAATAACAGGTGGTTACTTATAATGGATAATTATCCATTATTTTGCAATGTAAAATTGAGAAATTCTTTGTACTTCAGTTGTGTTACCTGAGAAAGGTGGTAGTTTGTGGCCCACCTCTAAGGAGACTTCTAGAAAATTTTTGGAGGGGACCATTCAGTAGCTGCAGTCTAACAGGCTCCCCTGGGTGTAAAGGAGCTGGAGGCAGAAGCCACCTCCAAGGGAAAGAGAGAAGCAGCGTGGCTGCAGCAGGTGGAGGGGGCACCTGCGGCAGGTCAGGTCTGCAAGATGTGGAGTGGCAGGAACTAGCCAGCACACAGCAGATGGCTCTCCTGTGCCTTCTCACAGGGAAGAAGCTTCACAGAACTCCCCTCCACCATTCTGCAGTGGTGGGCTGAATGCTGAAGTCCGAATTCGTAGAACCTGTGATGCGTTACCTTGGCTGGTAAAAGGGACTTTGAAGACATGATTAAGTGAAAGATCTTGAGATAAGGTGGTGATTCTGGATTATCTGGGTGGGTTCGATGTCATTACAGGCTACTTATAAGATGAAGCAGGAGACTAGAGGAAGAGAAGGGAATGTGATGATGGAATCAGACATTGGAGTGATGAGGGAACACAGGCAGCCTCTAGAAGAGGCGAAGGAACGGATACTCCCCTGGAATCCTCAGAAGGAATTAGGCCTGTCAATTCTTCTTTATTTTTTTGAGACAGAGTCTTGCTCCGTCACCAGGCTGGAGTTCAGTGGTAACTATCTCGACTCACTGCAACCTCCGCCTCCTGGGTCCAAGCGATTCTCCTGCCTCGGCCTCCCAGGTAGCTGGGACTACAGGTGCACACCACCACCCTTAGCTAATTTTTGTATTTTTAGTAAAGATGGAGTTTGTCTATGTTGGCCAGGGTGGTCTCAATTTCTTGACCTTGTGATCAGCCTACCTCAGCCTCCCAAAGTACTGGGATTACAGGTGTAAGCCACAGTGCCTGACCTGTTCTTTTTTATTTGATAGTATCTCCCTATATTTCCCAGGCTGGCCTCAAATTTCTGGGCTCAAGGGATCCTCCTACCTCAGCCTCCCATGTAGCTGGCACTATAGGCATGAATCACTGCCCTAGCTCTCAACACTTTTATTTTAGCTCCATAAGACTCATTTTGGACTTCTAAGCTCTGGAATTGTGGAAGAATAAATTAGTGTTGTTTCAAGCCACTAAGTGGCAATTTATTACAGTAGCAATAAGAAACTGATACACTGCCCAACTGACTTAGTAACTCTCTCTTTGTTACTTTCTGTCTTTGCAGTTTGTTCATACCTATATTACAGCACACATCACATTCGGTTGGTTTATTTGCGTATTTCCCCTACAGATAGACAGTGAAGAGGCGGAACCTAAGAGCCTCAGAGCCTATCAGAGGACTTAGTTCATAACAGGCTGAATAAATGTGGGTGAACTGAATTCATGTACAGATGGACAAGAGTATCCCAAATTGCCTTATATCTGTGACTGTCTTAACAGAGGCCATCTTAAACTACCTGCCTTTGTTTAAAAGAATTAAAGATGGTTTAAAAAAAGAAAAGCATACTCTAAATTTATAGTCATGGAGGGGATCCCTGATTCCTTTGGTGTCTATGTATCTGACTCTGGTCAATGTTAAGATCAAAGCAATAATCTTCCACTGATGAGCTAAGACTACGGAGGGCAGGAAGGAGAGAGAAAATACACAAAGCTATTTAGAAGAGGAAGGTTCAGTACAAATATAATTGAAGCAAGAAGTGATCAGAATATGCAGCAACTGTTATTTTAAGGAAAATGAATTCATGAGATTCAAACTTCAGCATGATGGAGAAAAAAGCGATGTTTTTTACGTTTTCCACAAGATGTTCAGCAAGATGAATCTGTCAAGAAAAGGGGGAAAAGGTCACACAGAAGCCAGTGGAAAGTTGTGGATGGAATTCATTCTGTCACATGGCGTCATCTCAATTAAAATATAACTGGGAGATTGTCAATTAGGCTCACATCTTTTCAGAATCTCCTACATAGAACATTGACAGGGGTTGTTTATTTGATAGGAGAACGTCTCAAGTCTTCCCATTAGGTTTGCAGTCTGAGATAATTAATGTGTGAAATGGTCTATTGACTTTATTTTGACAGGAGCTGTCTCAGATATGTGGGAACTGGATAGTAAACAAAGCATTGAGTTCCCTCGGGATGTCCAGGGTTTGTGTTATTTTCTTGGATGGTGTCAGATCTGGGGTGCTGTCCATGCTACTCTGGAGAACAATCACTTGGGGACCAGAGTCCTATGGCAGGACTCACCAGGATGAGGGCTTAGTACTGGATGATGGGCAGGTGGGGGGACCCAGAAAAATTATGTTCTGGAGGAAGTGGTGGGTATGGTGGTGAGCTAATAAATCAGCTAATACATCCGCAGTGAGCTAATAAATTAGGTTGGTACAAAAGTAAGTGTGATTTTTGACATTGCTTTTTAATGGCAAAAAACTGCAATTACTTTTGCACCAACCTCTTTGTGAAGGGGTTGCCAATTTCTATGATATGAATACTTCTGTCGTGGCTGATTTCAGATGGTGAACAAAATTCTTAAAAATTAACAGCCAGTTCTTGTTAGCCAGCACAAACCAGTTTCAGCATGCCACGGGATGAGTGTATGGTTATTTAATTGATTTTTTTTATTGAGATAAAATATGCATATATAAGTTATCATCTGTATTAGTCTGTTCTTGCAGTGCTCCAAAGAAATACCTGAGACTAGGTAAGTTATAAAGAAAAGAGGTTTAATTGGCTCATAGTTCTACTGACTGCACAGGAAGCATGGCTGGGGAGGCCTCAGGAACCAAACAATCCTGGTGGAAGGCCAAGGGAAGCAGCCACGTCTTACTTGGCTGGAGCAGGAGGAAGAGAGAAAGGAGGGAGTTGCTACACACTTTTAAACAACTAGATCTTGTGGGAACGCTATCACTAGAGTGGCACTAGGGGGCGGTGCTAAACTATTAGAAACTGGCCCCATGATCCAATCACCTCTCACCGGGCCTCACCTCCAACACTGGGAATTACAATTGAGTATGAGATTTGGGTGGGGAAACAGACCTAAACCATGTTACCGTCTTTACCATTTTTAAGTGTACAGTTCAATAGTAATAAATACATTTATACTTTTTCCCCCTTCAGCTCTCCCCTTTCTGTTCTCCTTCCTGGCCTCTGGTGACCACCAATCTACTCTTTCATCTTCGTGAGAGCCACATTTTTGGCTCCCAGTATGAATAAGAACATGCAATATTTGTCTTTCTGTGCTTGGCTTATTTCACTTAGTAGAATGGCCTCTGGTTCCACCTATCTTTCTGTAAATGACAGAATTTGTCTTTTTATGGCTGAATAATATTTCGTTGTGTGTATATGTACCATTTCTCCACTCATCTATTCATGGGTACTTAGGTTGATTCTATTGTTGTGTTTTTTTGAGATGGAGTCTCTCTCTGTCACCCAGGCTGAAGTGCAGTGGTGCAATTTCCGCTCATTGCAACGTCTGCCTTGCCTCCCGGGCTTAAGCGATTCTCCTGCCTCAGCCTACTGAGTTGCTAGAATTACAGTCACCACCACCACGCCTGGCTAACTTTTGTATTTTTAGTAGAGATGGGATTTCACCCTGTTGGCTAGGCTGGTTTCTAACTGACTTCAAGTGATCTGTCCGCCTTGGCCTCCCAAAGTGCTGGAATTATAGGCGTCAGTCACCATGCCCAAACCGATTCCATATTTTGACTGTTGTAAATAGTACTACGGTAAACATGGGAGGGTAGATATCTCTTTGCTATATTGATTTCTTTTCAGCTATCTCAGTAGTGGAGTTGCTGGATCAAATGCTAGTTCTAATTTTAGTTTTTTGAGGAATGTCCATACCATTCTCCATAGTGGCTGTACTAATTTACATTCCCATCTGCAATGTATGAGAGTTCCCCTTTCTTCACATTGTTGCCAGCAGCAGCTATTGCCTGTATTTTTGATAGAAGTCATTTTAACCGGGATGAGATGATACTGCAAACTGGTTTTGATTTGCATTTCTCCATGATCAGTGATGTTGACCATTTTTTTCATAGACTTCTTGGCCATTTGTATGTCACTGCTGAGAAATGTCTGTTCACATCTTTTGCCCATTTTTAAATTAGATTTTGTTGTTGTTGTGGTTGCTTTTGTTTGAGCTCCTTACTTATTCTGGTTATTAATCACTTGTCAGATGGATGGTTTTCCAATATTTTCTTCCTTTCTATGGGTTGTCCCTTCAATGTGTTATTTCATTTGCAGAAGAAACCTTTTAGTTTGATATGATCCCAGGTCTATATTTTTGCTTTGGTTGCCTGTGCTTTCGAGGTCTTATAAAAAAAAAAAATGTATTTGCCCAGACCAATGTCCTGGAGCATTTCCCCAATGTTTTCTTCTACTAGTTTCATGTCTTAGATTCAAGTCTTTAATTCATTTTGATCTGTTTTTTTTTTTTTTTTTGTATATGGTGAGAGAATCGGGGTCTACTTTGATTCCTGTGGATATAGTTCTCTAGTTTTTCTAGCACTGTTTCTTGAAAAGGTTGTCTTTGCCCCATTGTATGTTCTTGTATCTTTGTCAAAGATGAGTTGGTTGTAAATGCATGGATTTAAATCAGAGGTCTCTATTCTGTTCCATTGGTCTATGTGTCTGTTTTTAATGCCAGTACTATACTGTTTTGGTTACTATGTCTTTGTAGTAAATTTTGAAGTCAGGTAAGTGGGATACCTCCAGCTTTGTTCTTTTTGCTCAGGATTGCTTTGGCTATTTGAGGGTTTTTTGTGGTTCCATATACATTTTAGGATGTTTTTCTATTTCTGTGAAGAATGTCATTGGTATTCTAATAAGGATTGCATTGAATCTGTAAAGTGCTTTGGGTAGTATTAATGGCTGCATCCAGACCTATGCTGATTATGTCCAGGAAAGAGAAGGGAATGGAGAGGCTTTTGAACTGGAACATCTTACTCCAAAGGGATGTTTGCAAGCTTCAAGCTTGGCGTACTTTAATTATTCTCTTCTGGAGAGACATAGGCTTAGCTCAGTGGAAGGTGGTCTCAGGTAGGGAGCGGAGGAGCAGGGCACTTTCTACAGCACTCAGTCCCTGCTCTCTGGGCTGCCACCCAACGGAGGTTGCCAGGCCCACTCTCCAGTGGATCCGGGGTTCTGGATGGGACAGAAGGCTCACTGCAAAGTTCAACCAGCTGCATTCCTCTACACTGTATTGAAATTTTACCTAAACGTTTTACTTGTTCTTCTGTGATGAGACTGAATATAAAAAATGGAGGATAAATACACTTAAATTAATTTAGTTTAAAATTTTTTTTAAGATTTCATTTTGAATTCATTAAGCTAAAAAATACATACTTAAATCCCCTATTTACATGAATGCAGACAAATGAAAAAGAAATAATATTTCAATTTTACATTAAAACTGAATATCCCCATTCAGAGGAAAATTTTGCAACAAATGAAGCCATTTAGCATGGAGCTAATCATCTCTTTTAAATCCTAGAGAAATGTACCAAGTGCTTACAAAGAGATATAGCTTTAAAATAGCCTGCTTCAGAATGCAATCATCTTAGGTATTGTCTTGCAGATTGATTAACAGAGGAGCGCGTGGTGGTGAATCTGTTCTCCTTCTGGACATGACCTCCACCACTCTTTGCTCTATTCTTCTTTCTCTTAAAATTATAGGCTTTGAAATATCAGAGTTTGAATAGTTTCCTTCATTAGCATAGAGTTCTTATAACTTTATAAAAACTTGTTATTGCTTAAAAAAAGTCGCATTCATGGTAAAATAATTGCAAAACATACAAAATAAAAAACCCCTCCAAGCCAAAATAATGAAAAGTAAAATCTTGCATCTAGAATTAGTGTGAAAAATTAGGGTACATAACCTTCTAATCTTGCTTTTTTTTTTTTTTGAGATGGAGTTTCACTCTTGTTGCCCAGTCTGGAGTGCAATGGCACGAACTCTGCTCACTGCAAGCTCCGCCTCCTGGGTTCAAGCAAGTTCTACTGCCTCAGTAGCTGGGATCATAGGTGCCTGCCAACACAGCCGACTAATTGTTTTTTTTTGCATTTTTAGTAAAGATGGGATTTTACCATGTTGCTCAGGCTAGCCTTGAACTCCTGACCTCAGGTGATCCGCCCACCTGGGCTTCCCAAAGTGCTGGGATTACAGGCTTGAACCACTGCACCCAGCCCCAGACTTTCTTCTATACTTAAAAAGCAAAAGAAAACGAAGATTGGAACGTGCTTTGAGTTTGTTCTTGTATTAAGTTTTACCTTAGTTAATTTTGAACATGTTTCCACATTGTTAAGTATTTTTTCAGAAACATCAGTTTTAATGAGGACACCATCAATTCCTTAGTCCTTCCCCCATTCTTGAACATGGTGGTTGTTCAGTATTTTGCTATTATGAAAATACTATGATGAATATTCTTTTCAAAGACTTTGAGTGAATCTTGATTATTTTCTTAGTCTGAGTTTCTAGAAGCAGAATGACTGGGTCAAATACTATGAAGAGATTTCAGTCTTCTGATGTAGCAAATGTTACTGACATCTTTGCAGCACATGGACACAATAAAGTCTCGGTGGAGCGCGTGGCTTTGTTGTAGGGGGCGGGGATGTGTGATGGCTATCCGGGCTGGTGGTATGGGGATGAAAAAATTTACTTTTCTTTATAGGTAAAGAAAGTCACAGTTATTAGAGGAAGTAGGAAAATAAGTTTGAAAGGGAGCAATGGACAGCCTGCATGAGAGAAGCAGACTGCAAAGAAACAAAGGCGGGAGATTTTATAGGATGTCGTTTATGCTGTGTGCTGGAGAGGGCTTTGTGCAGTACGGATAATGCCAAGGTTGCAGGCAGCTAACTTGAAGGTGTCGGTGATAGCTGGGTGTGGGAAGAGTGTAAATTACTTGTGCAGGAGGGCTGCGTGTCTGTCCTGGAACATGAAGACAGGCGGGCTGGTAGCTTATCTGCTTCCCCTTGGTCCCACCAGCTTGACTCCTTTTGCCTACTTAGGATGCTACAACATTTGCTAGCTTGAGGGCCCCTCCTTTTAAATTTGTATTTTTTGACACAGGGTCTTGCTGTGTCACCCAGGCTGGAGAGCAGTGGCGTGATCTCAGCTCACTGCAGGCAGGCTCCGTCTCCTGGGTTCAAGTGATTCTCATGCCTCAGCCTCCCAAGTAGCTTGGATTACAGGCATGTGCCACCACATCTGGCTATTTTTTTTTTATTTTGTTTTGTATTTTTTGTAGAGACATGGTTTCATCATGTTGGCCAGGGTGGTCTTCAACTCCTGGCCTCAAGTGATCCGCCCTCCTTGGCCTCCCAAAGTGCTGGGATTACAGGCATGAGCCACCAAGACTGGCCAGGTGTCCCTCTTTTGACCAGAGGAGAAAGAGTAGGAGAAAGAGTGACAGAAAGAAAGAGAGGAAGAATGAGAGAGGAGAAGTGAAACAGAGCTTGGCTACTGGGTAACGTGGCAGGCTACTTAGACCCCCTTTCTAGCTCCCCTTTCCTCTCTAGCACGCCAGGGAGCTCCCAGAGATGCCCCACATTGTTTGGTGGTCCCTCAGGACAGCCGGGCACCCTTCCTGCCGATGTGTACCTGAGCTGCCGCTGAGCTGCTCCTCGCTGCCCTGGCCACTGGTGCCAGCTCTCTCCTCTCCATTCTGCACTCTCAGAGGTTCCCAAGACTCAGATTCTTGGTCTGTGAGGTGTGATGGCCTTTATACTAATGCATCTCTGGTTTCAAGTACAGCGTTTGCTCTCTAGAACATCCCAGGCGGCTGGAGTTAGGCAGGTTCAAGCGCTTGTGCACTCGCCAGTGGATCTGGCACCACGGTGCCTCCTTCAGACCTGGTTGCCTGAGGAAGAGTCATATCTGCCTCTTCTTCCCTGAGGAAGATTTCCTCCAGGGATACCATATTTCCTCCTGGAACTTAATTTGAGGTAACCCCATCTAAGTTTACTAGACACATCTGAACTTCACATGGATACATAGTTCTGGATCGTTCCAAGACAGCTTCTAGCTCTCCATCAAATAAGTGAATTTAAATAGATAACAGAGGAGAAGGGTGCTGCCTGGACTGTTCAAATCTCTGATCCAGCCAGCAGAGAGCTCTATAATAGGTGTGACTACATTGTCCTTCAGAAAGGTTGTGTCTATTTACCTTTCCAATAGAAAGCGTACACTTCGCTAAGCCACCAATGACATTAGATAGCATCTTTTTTAAAAAAGGATTTTGTCCATTTAGAGGCCAAGAAGAGGGTCTGGTTATTTTTACTGGCATTTGCTTAGCTGTTAGTAAATTTGAAGGCTTTTGCAAATGTTTATCGTTTTTCTTCATTTGAGAATGATCTGTTCTTTCACTTAATTTAAAAAAAATCTTGAAATAGGCATCTTTTTCTCATTAACTTTTATGTTTTAAGGATGTTAATTAACCATCTGTTCATCAGGTGGGATACTTTTATGTGCAACTAACAGAAAATTCAAGAGATTTGTAATGTCATAGATAAAAAGACCCAAGTTGGCAGGCTCTGGAATTGGTGAATTCAGGGCCTTCTGGCATCACTGGGATCCCGACGTCTTTCCATTCTGCCATCCCTGACATATGTTCTTGCTCTCAGTCTCAGGCCTTCATGTTCTGGAGATGGTGGCTCTTAACTCCAGAAATCACTGCTCATCACAACAGCATTCAGAGGCAGAAAGAGGCCATTCTCTTCCATGAGTTTCTTCAAGTTTGAGGGACACTTATCCCAGAAGCCCTCAAGCCAACTTCCCTTCACAGCTCATTAGTCAGAACTGTATCTGATGCCCATGGCAACACCAGTCACAGGCCAAGGCTACTCGTGACTGGGGTGACTGGCTTAGATCAGTCTCCACGTGACCCTGAGTCTCATGGAGAAGTGTAGATACCTCAACAAAACAGGTGCTCTCTTAGCAAAAAAAAGTGGAGAATGACCTTTGATTGGCTGCCGATAGTATCTGCTACACTGACTTTCATATATGAAATGCTAGTTTTAAAACAAAATACAGGAGCCAAACACAGCGGCTTGTGCCTGTGGTCCCAGCTACTTGGGAGGCTGAGGCAAGAGAATGGTCTGAGCCCAGGAGGTTGATGCTGCAGCGAGCCATGATCTTACCACTGCACTCCAACCTGGGGGACAGAGCAAGAGCTGGTCTCTAAAATAAAACAAACCAAAACCAAAATAGTAGCACATCTCAGATCTTTCTCTGAGCAGAGGCCTTGTGTGTTAGGGAAGTCTCTTGCCTGCTAATACACAACCCTTAGCAGAGATGTTCATGTGTCACTGGAGGTCAGAAGGTTTATTCCCCAGCTGCATTAGAGTGCACCCTCTGCATAGCAGAGGAGTTAAAAATCAATGAGTCTGGAAACATTTTCTTCTAAGAATTGCTTAGAATTTCTCAAAGATTCTGCATGTTTTCTGAGGGGAGCATGATACATACATCCAGTGCTCATCAAAACCAATTCAGATATCCATAATATTCCCCTCCTAACTTGGTGGGTGTGTCAATTTCCCATTGCTACTAAAACAAATTACGTAACCTCAGTGGCATCAAACAGCACACGTTTATCATCTTACAATTTGGAAGGGTAGAAATGCACTTAATATGGCCCTCGGGGAGCTAACATCCAAGTTATACACTGGGCTGTGTTCCCTCTGGAGACTCAAGGGGAGAACCTGTTTCCTTTCCATTTCCAGCTGCTAGAGGCTGTCCACATTCCTCAGATCATGGCCCTTTCCTCTGCCAACCGTGTTGCTTATTACATCACATCACTCTGACCTTCTCTTCTGCTTCCCTCTTGCACTTAATTTTTAAGAGATGGGGTCTTGCTGCGTTGCCCAGGCTAGAGTGCAGTGGTGTAATCATGGCTCACTGTAGTCTTGAACTCCTGGACTGAAGTAATTCTCCCATCTCAGCCTCCTGAGTATCTGGGACTACAGTTCCATGCCACCATGCTCAGCTCCCTCTTACACTTCAAAAGACTTTTGTGATTACCAAGGGCCCACCCAGATCATAAGGACAACCTCCCCATCACAAGGTCATCTGATTAGCAATCTTAATTTCATCTGCATCTTTACTCTTCCTTTAACATGTAACCTAACTTAACATAATCATAGATTCTGCGCATGAGAATGCAGAAATCTTTGTGCAGATATTTTTCTACCTATCATAACCCACAGGAAAATAATTCCCTTTTTCTTCTCTGTAATCTTTATTTCATGTTACCTTGGTAGAGTATTTAGGATACTTCTGGCCTCAAAATACACTGCTTTGGTTTTCTAGAGGCCATTTCATTATTTTCCCTTTGGGCCCATAAGGGTTCTGCCTCTGGCTTTTTGCTGAGGATACAACATTTGGCATCAGATCAAAGAGCACAAGTATCTCCTCTTCCAGGCTTGCTAAGCTTCTCTGCTCCTTAGCATGGATGTTTCTATCTGGTTGCCCATAATAGACTCATCATTCCACTATGCTTCTATTTAGGGTTGTACTATATGTATTCATTCCTCTTTAGTATCGTTCCCTTGTCAGAGTGAATCCATCTTGGAGCAGAGAGCTGCTTGCTCCCCCTTTGACTTTCTTTCTCAAGAGTCCATGGAAGCCAGGTACTAGGATACATCTAGCTCAGCCCTTGACCCTGACGGGTCATGCAAGCTGTCCTTTATACTCTAAATTGCCTTAGGTCATTTTAATAGGTAAGAAATGATTTTTTTTAACCTTTCCCCCTTTTCTTTTTGATCCCATTTGTTATAAAACATGCTTTCTTGCTCCTCCATGATCAGAACTAATCACAATAGGAAAACAGAAGACTCGCCCGAGAAATACCAGGGCAGCTCAGAGCTCATAAAGAAAGTAAAAACAGAATGAAATTGTGCATAGCCTGCCTTCCACACACAGACTTTGCATTTGGTAGATTATTGGTGATCTGGTAAATGAACTTAAACATGTAAGTTATTTCTCTAGGTTTGATTGGTTCCATAGCAGTATTTAGGTCTCAATAACCTCGAAATGCCCAAATAGAAAGTTCAATGAACTCTGACCTCAAAAATCAGTGTGAAAATTCTGGATCTTGGCCGGGCATGGTGGCTCATGCCTGTAATCTCAGCACTTTGGGAGGCCGAGGCTGGTAGATCTCCTGAGGTCAGGAGTTCGAGACCAGCCCGGCCAATATGGCGAAACCCCATCTCTATTAAAAATACAAAAATTTGCCAGACATAGTGCTGGGTACCTGTAATCCCAGATACTTGGGAGGCTGAGGCAGGAGAATTACTTGAACCTGGGAGGTGGAGGTTGCAGTGAGGCAAGATTGTGCCACTGCACTTCAGCCTGGGCGACAGAGGAAGACTCTGTCTAAAAAAAAAAAAAGTCTGGATCTTTAAGGGATCTGTATTTAGCCAAATGTGGGTTTTTTGAGGTTGAAAGTGTTGCAGGAAACCCTTACAGCCCTTTGGCCATGTGTGAAACATTAAAAAGAATAAAGTTTTTAAATCATGCTGATTTAATTTTCTTTACGAAGCTGTCTGGAATCCTTGCAGCATAATCTGTTTGAGGGTCTAGAACCCAGGGATGCTACTGATTAACCAGTTCCTGACTTCTGAAGATGCTCTGCATAGATGCTATGCGATGTGTTTAGTGAAACACAGCTAAACAAATTTCTTAGTTGGTTTCGGCTGCTATAACAAAGTGCTATATACTGGGTGGATTATAAATGACAGAAACTTACCTCTCACACTTCTGGAGGCTGAATGTCTGAGACTGGGGTACAACACAGTCACGTTCTGGTAAGAGCTCTCCTCTGTGTTGACTTCTCATATCCTCGCATGGTGGAGAGCAGAGACGGGAAGAAAACTCTCTCTTGACTCATATAAGAAGACTAATCCCATTCATGAGGGCTCTACCCTATGGCCTCATCTAATCCTAATTACCTACCAAAGACCCACCTCCTAACACCATCCCATTGTGGGATACGGTTTTAAGACATGAATTTTGAGGGCACACAGACATTCAGTCTGTAACAGGATCTATGTAGTTTTTAAAAAATCTGAATCCAACCAAAGGATTTTTTTCTTCTTCTTCTTTTTTTTTTTTTTTTGGAAGGAGTCTCGCTCTGTCACCAGGCTAGAGTGCAGTGTCATGATCTCGGCTCACTGCAACCTCTGCCCTCTGGGTTCAAGCGATTCTCCTGCCTCAGCCTCCTGAGTAGCTGGGGTTACAGGTGCATGCCACCATGCCCAGCTAATTTTTATGTTTTTGGTAGAGACAGGATCTCACCATGTTGGCCAGGAAGGATTGTTTTTTTAAGCATTTCTGCTTCTTAAACAACTCCTGGTTTTCACAAAACCTAGGCCTCTAACTCTTCTTTCCAGTTAAACACTAAAGACAGCACCTGAGGTTCCCTCCGAAACAGATGAAAATTTGAAATAAGGGCTTGAAAAGAAACAACTAGAAAAAACAGTGGTAATGTTCTTTTGGTTTCTTCTCTTGGCGTATGCAGGCATGAAGCTACAGCTCACACTGTCAACGCTGTTACCAGGCGTCACTTCCTTATGGTTTACACTCTGCTCTTCCCATCATGTCACTTTTTAGAGCTCTGTAATCACACAGTCGTGTACATCCATCCCCTGCGGTCAACAGGATCTTCTGAGAAAAACACAGCGAAATAAATTTCTGTAATGAAGAAGGACCACAGTCAAAGGTGTGTCTGTTCCAATCTCTGCCAGGGTTCTGGTCTGCTTCACTCTCCCTAGCCTGTGTGCTTATTCATTGCAATGCTAATAAGACTTTCTTCTAACCAGGAGAGCCTCTCACCTTGCATTTTAAATGAAACCCATACTCCTCAGAACCCCTGAGTTCATATTATCTCCGGAAATCAGCACTGGCAATATGGAGGAGGCTCTCCTCTTCATCAGAGGCTTTTTGGAGGCCTGTGTGTCATCTTGATTCCTTCCCGTTTTCAAGCATTTAAAATGTGGGCAGCGCTTCTCTAGCTGATCTATCATTTGGTGGACGTCTGTGAAGGCTCAGTACTTTGTTGTTCTTGGGGAATTATCCCTTGTTCCCTGTGGTAGTCAGAATACTGGCCCCCTCAGGTGCCCACGTGCTAATCCCCAGAACCTGTGAATACGTTACCTGACATGGCAAAAGGGACTTTGCGGCTGTGATGTAGGTTAAAGACCTGGAGATGAGGAAATTATGCTGGATTAGCTGGGTGGGCTTGAGGTCATCATGAGATTCTTTATAAGGGAGAGAGGGAGGCCGGAGAGTTGGAGAGGGAGAAGCAATGATGGAGGCAGAGGCGGGAGTGATGCGAATGGGGTCTGGAGTCTTTGAAATTAAAAAAGGCAAAACAAATGAACAAAAAAACCCAAAAAACCCCAAACCACCAAAATTCTTTTCTAGAGGTTCCAGAAGGAGCATGGCACTTCTAACATCTTCAAATAGCTCAGTGAGATCTATTTCAGGATTCTGACCTCCAGCACTGTAAGATCATAAATTTGTGTTGTTTTAGGTCGTAAAGTTGATGGGAATTTGTAACTTCCACAACAGGAAACGAATGCATTCCCCTAATTAGAACCTGCTTTAATTAGTCTGCTTTGGTGGCAGGAATTAACCATGAACCTCAGACAGTCAGGTGTTTACCCGAAGGCGACATGTGTCTAGAAGCCCGACCGCTAGGAGGAGCAGGACACGGGCAGCTCTTTCAGCCTCTGCAGACCTGGTGGCTCTCGGCCTCACCAACCTCCTCTTGATGTGTCTGTTTCTCTCTTCCTGGCTCATTTTTCCCATCTTCTCCGTGTGCTGTGTTTGATTCCTGGTCTTCGTTTCTTTTCAGTTCCTGCTCCTTCATAATTTTGCCCTGAAAATGGTACCTCATGTGGTCTCTCTCTACCCCAGAACTTTCCCTTCAGCCTTGATTTGTAAAGCAGATATGTAATGAGATAACATTAGCTGTAGGATTTGGTCCATGGCATAAAAGGCCGAATCTGGAAGGACTGGTACCAAGGAACTGAACATAAACCAACAATCTCTCTGAAGTATCCACTCTGTGCCAGGCTCTGTTTTAGGCACTTCGACTATACCTATGAACAAAACAGATCTCCCTTGGATCTGACATTCTGAGAAGAAGAGAAAGACATACAATAATAGTCTCTCAATGAGGCTGGCCACTCATTAGACATCCTGTCACAGGCACCCAGAGGAAGTCTTGGCAAGCATGTGAAGTGTAAGAAGAGCCAGGCAGCAGCTCCCGGGCAGGGTCCAGCCCTGGGGCAGGGGAGGGGAAGTCAAGGAGTCGTGGCACTAGGGGCTGCAGGGTGTCAGAAGGTACGGGAGTGCCATCCTGAGGACTTCATGTGGCAGCCATTATGGAGAAGACCAAGATAGCTGGTGGGCTATGGCGAAAGGGACTTGGCAGTGAGGATTAAAGTTCCGAAATGAAACCTCTGTCTTCTGAGAACTGGTTGCAGTACTGAGAAGTTTGTAAAGCTGGGGCGTGTGGCGACAATGCTGACACTGGGATGCGGTGTGGGGGCTTGGTTTCTGACGAATGGGACAACCCCACCTCGGGTCAGAGTGGAGTCAGCAGCAAGACCTCTTTGGCAGCAGGATTCTACGCCCCTGACTTCGGGCCTTCTCAGTCCCTTCTCAGAGTCTGGAGTAGGGCAGATTACTAACCAGGCCCATAGGCCTGAGTGGCCCCAGCTGTGCCACGTGGACTACAGAGGGCAGGTGGCAATCAGGCAGGTCCTTGCAATCAGGGCTGATCTCTGCTTATCACTCTCCTTGTGTGTGACCTGAGACTTGCCTTGTGTTACTAGTTCTGACCACTAGGGCCACGAATTCTCAATCTTTCAAACAGCAGCCTTCCAATTATTTAAAGACTCCTATCGCAGTGTTCTGGGCAGTGATTTTTCAAACTGTATTAGCAGGAGAAGTCCCGTCTCTCTGCTGCCCACCACTCTTTGATGTGAAGCTTGCGCTACAGCCCAAATGTAAAACAGATAAAAGCAGAGCTGTTCCTTCTGTACTCGGGTTAGGGACCTGTGGTCCCCCCCGACTCCCTCTCTGCTCCCTATATCTTGGCAGCCCCTTGGGCATCCCTGTGAAATTTTCAGTGCACTTTGAAACCACTCCCTGACACGTGGGGGCATGTGCCTGTAATCCCAGCTACTCAGGAGGCTGAGGCTGGAGAATTGCTTGCACCTGGAGGCAGAGGTTGCAGTGAACGGTGATCGTGCAATTACATTCCAGCCTGGGCAACAGAGGGAGACTCCTCCAAAAAAAACAGAAAATCACTCCCTGAGACTTCTCTTTTTTAGACCAAATAATTCTATTTCCCTCCATGACTCCTCCATGTATTTATAAGCTTCCAGAACCTTCACCAACCTGGTTAGCCCTTCCTAGGTGAACTGTAATTTTGTCAGCATGTACTCGGTGATCATAAATGGTCTGACCAGCACAGTTCAGACCATCTGTGAGCTGGACTCCCAGACACCCTGGGTGCCTTCCTTCCATGTGAGTATATCTGCCCATTATCTATGTTTTTGGTGTTCATTAATTTATTTCATAAACACTTAACGAAGCTGATAAAAGAAGAACTTCAGCTGAATTAAATTTAAAGGAGTTTCATTGAGCAATGAATGACTCACTAATTGGGCAGCCTTCTAAGCCAGAGATGGCTCAGAGACTCCAGCGCAGCCACATGGTGGAAGAAGATTTACGGACAGGAAAAGGAAAGTGACGTACAGAAAACAGAAGTGAGGTATAGAAACGGCACGATTGGTTACAGGTTGGTGTTTGCCTTGTTTGAACACAGTTTGAACAGTTGGCTACATTTGATTGGCCAAGACTCGGTGACTGGCACAAGTGTAGGCTGTGGTCTGTTTACACCTCCACTTGCTGTAGTTCATGATGTACAGAAAAACCTTTAGGCCAAACTTAAAATATGCAAGGAGGCAGCTTTACGCTAAAGTTGATTTAACAGATCCCAACCATGAGGCTTCATATTAAGCATTCTAGGTTAAGAACTGGGGTTAAAGGGACAAATTAAATATGATCTTTATGTTGAAGGGGGTTGAGGCAAGTCGGGGAGAGGTTTGCTTGGCTCTGGTTGGTAAGTGCAGCGATGGCTATCTGTCAAGCTACAGGAAAGAGGCTAGTGGTTCTCCCGGGGGGCTGGAGAGGATCTTCTCCCAACCAGCTGGCTTTACCAGCCTCTCTTCTGGCCCTGGATTCCAGTTCCTAGCTGTGTGACCTGGGGTAGATCACATACCTCTACGCGTCTCCTCTATTTTGTCTTGTTTAATATGAGAAAATTTGACCCAAATATTTGGAAGGTCCTTCCACATTCCATCCCACGTGCCACTTGTGCCAGTTTGCAGCGTCTGATTTGGTGCCCCCAGCTGGAGCTTGAGATGCATTTTTCTCATTTAAACACATTCTCCAGTAGTGGTTAGTAGTCTGTTAGAAGCTCAACAGTATCTTGAAATCTGACAGTAACATTTCTCAGAGGAATATTCAGGATCCTCGGGATGAAGGCCTTATTTTTCCAGAATTCAGAAAATCCTCTGAACTCCTCATTTATAGCCTCACATTGCCTCCACCTGCCAGCTCTTATTCCATGCTCCGGCTCTTACACTTAGTCACTAATTCTGACAACACGCCTACCCTTGTACCCTGGATTAGCACAAGTATTTGCTTTCATTCTGGCCTCAATCTCCATCCTGTCCCCATTTCTGATTTTGATCTTTTCAGGCGTTAGCCGGTGTATTGTGTAGATAGATTCTTGGTGCTGTGTGTAAGCAGAACCTAACTGCCATGTTACCACTCCCTATGCTCAGTCAAGTTTGTGGTGTTGGACAACGACTTCCAAACAAATTTGGAAATGGCCCCTTTAGAGGTCGAGGACTTTGTATGAACTTTTGCTTATTTTTCTGTCTTAATATATATTCCTTCTGACCAGTCATCCATGGATCACTTACATCAAACTTAACATGAAAAGATTTTTTAAGTTGAAAATGTATGTCAATTTTAAGAGAATTGATTTTTCTGTTCACCGAAACTATGCTTAATATTCTCTTCTTACTAAAGGTGATGTCTTTTTTCTCTAATCTAGACATTCAAATTTCCTACCAGTTAAACATGGCTTGTCTTGTTTATTTTGAACACACACTCTAAAGGTGCTTACTTGCTGTTGTTAACGCCATGTGACTCTGAATTCCTCAGTCCTTCTTCTCTGGACATGATTTGTACTCCTCTGGGACTCTGGGATTTTTAGATGTTACTCAAGGGAGATTTTTGAGATTTCTGGTCATTAGACATCCTCATCTTATTCCAAATAGAAATGTATAGTGATTTTTTTTTTCTTTTTTATTTATGACTTTTGATAGCATAATTTGTTGTCTTGGATTTCAGATTCCTTTAAGTTATTTGGTTTCTGATTTGAGAACTTTAACTTTGTTTTTCTTAGCAACTCTAATTTCAGTCTTAATCTTCAACCTTTCTAATGCAGCACAGTCTTCCAAGATAATGTTGAGTATCGGCATCCTAAAAGAGAAAATGAGAAGAAAATACACACGACGAGAACTGTGTGGTGGAGAGCAAGCATGAATAAGGCTATAATCATACATACCGTCTTTACACTATACCCTGGTCCATGAAACTCCTTTGTGCACACCCTTTTACATATGGTGCATTTAAGAGTTTTGAGAAGAGGGAAAGGGGAGATTCTACCAAGCTTTGGCTCTCAGAGTTTTCCTTTTTCGTATATCTTTGTCTCTCATCACTTTTCATTCCTATCCTTCTTAAAGGTTAATATGACCTTCTCATAATAACTGCAAGTGAAGTGACAGGCATCTTTAACTACGTTTCTCACCATTTCCTCTATCTGACTTGTAGCCTGAATATATTAGTATGCTATATCTGGCCATTGTTCTATACAAATAAGCAATCAGAAACCCAAACACAATTGAGACAATTTGACTGTGATTGTCTGTTAACCAGGCAGAACATTTTTTTTCTAAAGGAATTGGAAACTCTTTGAGCAATAGAGTGTGTTCCAGGGAGTCCTTAGAGACTAGGGCTGCTCTGCTCCTAGCTCTAGAGTCCTCACCTTCTGTTTGTTCCTTCCTTTCTTATTTTGTTATCCTTTAACACTGAATATCCTGCTGAACTTTTAATGATGTTCTTTTCTATTTTTAGATTTTTCTTTTGCATTTTTTCCTCCCCTGAGAATGGTGCACATTTGGAAACTGACTTTGAATTCATGAGAGCATTGTGTGTTCAGTACAGATTTTCTACTTTGCTCCTCTTCTTGGTGTAAGTGAGCTGATTACGCCCAATGACTGGCCCAACTCCAGAATGTGCCCTTGTCCCCTCAAGGCTCATTGTCACCATTTCACAGAGGGGAAGAAAATAATACCATGCTGGTCTAGGCAGAGCCAATCTCATTGAAGAATAGAAAGCTGTGACCAGGCACGGTGGCTCACGCCTGTAATCCCAGCACTTTGGGAGGCTGAGGCAGGCAGATCACCTGAGGTCAGGAGTTTGAGACCAGCCTGACCAACATGGTGAAACCCCGTCTCTACTAAAAATACACAAATTAGCTGAGCGTGGTGGCTCACGCCAGTAATCCCAGCTTCTCAGGAGGCTGGGGCAGGAGAATGGCTTGAACCTAGGAGGCAAAGGTTACAGTGAGCTGAGATCATGCCACTGCACTCCAGCCTGAGTGACAGAGCGAGACTCCATCTCAAAAAAACAACAACAAAAAGAAAGCTGTTACCACCTTACTTGTTCTACAGGGTTGGAATCAAATAAGAAGGAGAGTGGCAAATATAGGCAGCTGTATGGCATAAGGTATGGTGTAATTATAGTCTATCTATTATAGTATTATGCATGTTTGCTACAACATAGCTCTCTTTGTGTATATTTTGTTCTCATTTTCTCTCTCTTTTAGGAGTCTGTTACTTAACTTTGTTTGGAAGACTATGTGCTGTATTAGAAAGAACATAAAACTGAAAGCTAGAAAATCCCAGTACTAACCCTAGCTTTATGAACTGTCATGTGACATGTACATGCTGGTTATTGTTGCTAGTATTAATAACAATAGCCAGGAATGTATTGAGTATCTACTGTGGGTTAAGCTTTTTACATGTATTCGTTCATTTAATCCTCATGACAACCCTTGAAAGGGGTTGTTATTATTATCTTCATATAACAGGAGAGGAAATCAAGCTTTAGAGAGATAACTCAACATCACACCTCTACTAAGTGGTATTCAGACTCAGGTTTGTATGATCCAGAGCTCCTAGTCATTGCTACCCCATGTCACCTTCTTTTAGTATTATTGATAATTATGGCAAGAATAAGAGTAATACTTGCAGGTAAATGCGGCATGATCATCTAGTTCATCCCTTTCCAAATTGGTAGAACCAATTGTTTGACTTTGAAGCTAAAATGAATCTGAAGGTTCACTTAGTGGAGCCTCCTTAATTCACAATTGAGGAAATTAAAGCCCCAAGAAAGGAAGTGCCTTTGCTTTCCTTTTTTTTATTTTTTATTTTTTTTCAGATAGTGTCTTGCTCTGTTAGCCAGGCTAGAGTGCAATGGCCTGATCTCGGTTCACTGCAATCTCCACCTCCTGGGTTCAAGTGATTCTCTTGCCTCAGCCTTCCAAGTAGTCGGCACTACAGGCGCCTGCCACCATGCCAGACTAATATTTGTATTTTTAGTAAAGATGGGGTTTCACTATGTTGGCCAGGCTGGCTCGAACTCCTGACCTCATGATCCACCCACCATGGCCTCCCAAACTGCCATGATTATAGGCATGAGCCACTGCGCCCAGCCAGGAAGTGGCTTTTCTCAGCTGACAGTAAACCCCAATGTAGACACCTGAACCTCCAAACCATCTGACCGTATGTGAACACAATTTCCTGCTTTCTTATTCACTGTGGGACTGATGATCACGTTTGTGTATTCCTCTCCCAGGGACTACAGATCTGACACATTGGGTGGATATCAGAGATCCACATGATTTAAAGCAGGAAATCATGGCTGATCTTTTCAAGGTCTTAGGTTCAGCAGGTGGGTGACTCCCACTCTATCTTTACAAGTGACAATTTCCCAAAGGGAATAAACTCACTGCATACTGTCTCTCATTTTATTGCCCTGTTGGCTTTCTTATGGCATTCTGTCAGTGTCCACAACAGTCTTCATAACAGGATCAACACTGACACTTGAGATACTATAGTCCAATAAATTGAAGGTCTCCAACTCATAACTCCTTGTATCAAGTACAAGGATACCATGTGCTGCAAGAGATAATAATGAATCAAAAACTGAGACTCATTAAGCTTAAATCAAAAGAGATTTGTTATCAAAGAAATCAGGAGGTCTGGAAGAAGGGAAGTGCTGATGATGTTCAGCTATGTGGGTCCATGATATCTAGTACCTATGTTCTTTCCACCTTTCTGACCTGCCAACCTCAGTTGTCACTTAGCTCCCTACAGGTTTCAAAATAGCTACAGTAGTTCCAGGCATCCCATCCTCACATCAGCCAATGTCCAGAGGCAGAAATAGAGACTCTCTCATCCTTAAGTAAAAGCAAAGAAGTCATTCCCAGGAATCACCCCTGCTCATTGGCCAGCAGAAGGTCATACGCCATTTCCTAAGTCCATCACTAGCAAGGGAATATAATTTCTATGATTGGTTTAAACTAATTAAAATTTACCTCCATGGGGATAAGAGGGTCCTAGCCTTTCCAGAGGTCTTGTAGAGGAATGTGGATTCTTGAAGAACTCAGAGGTTTTGATGGCAAGGAGGAAAGGGCATTTTGATATACCAACATCCTAAAAACATTTTTAAACTAAAAAGTCAAGCATCACCACATGATGAAACTTGTCCTTTTTCCTTACTCAGTTATATCAAAAACCTCTGTCAGAAAACTAAGACAATTGTGGCCACGTGTGGTGGCTCACACCTGTAATCCTAGCAGTTTAGGAGGCCGAGGCAGGTAGATCACTTGAGCTCAAGAGTTTAAGATCAACCTGGGAAACATGGTGGAACCCCACCTCTACAAAAAATACAAAAATGAGCTGGGCATGGGAACACACACTGTAGTCCGACGTACTCGAGAGACAGAGGCATGATGAACACCTGACCCCAGGGAGACTGCAGTAAGCCCTGATCACACCCTTGAACTCCAGCCTGGGTGACAGATTAAGACCCTATTTTAAGAAAATTAAAAAAAAAAAATTAGGACAATTTTAATACTAAATTAGGAAAAATACGCTCAGTCTTGGTAGGGGTGTACTGATATAACCTAACTCATTGTTGAGAACATCACAAATGGCATTCAATCTTTTGGAAATCCACTTGACAATACATATGGAGACACAGAAATATTCATGTGACCTAGTAATTTTACTTCTAAGAAAGCAATCCAAAATAAGAGAAAAGCTGTCAACACAAAGATATTCTAGTATTATTCAAGGCAACAAAAATTTGGCAACAACTAACGGTGTGGGTGGTGCCATAGCATAGTCACTGGAAAAGGCAGTGACTTGGAACACGCTTGCACACTGCTCTGACTTTTGATACCTGCTGCTAGCAGACTACTACGCTTCTCTGAATTTGCAACAGCAATCATTATATTAGAGTTACGAGATTGCTTGAGGGTTAAAGAAAATGCATACAGAGCCCTAATTACATAGTAGGCACACAATAAGGGGTACACACACACCATCTAAAACCAAGGAAATCAGCTGGGTGTGGTGGCTCATGCCTGTAATCCCAGCACTTTGGGAGGCTGAGGTGGGTAGATCACCTAAGGTCAGGAGTTCAAGACCAGCCTGGCCAACATGGTGAAACCTTGTCTCTGCTAAAAATACAAAAATCAGCAGGGTGTGGTGGCACATGCCTGTAATCCCAGCTACTTGGGAGGCTGAGGCAGGAGAATTTCTTGAACCTGGGAGGTGGAGGTTGCAGTGAGTCAAGATTGTGCCACTGTACTCCAATCTGGGTGACAGAGTGAGACTCCATCTCAAAAATTAAAAATAAAACCAAGGAACTCAAGTTTATCTCCTTTATAGACTTATGCAAGCATTAATATTTATATTAAGACTTTGAACCAGCAGAAAAACCTCTTATTACAGTAATCGTAAACAAAAAATCAGGATAATAAATTACTACCATGCTTAAACTAATCCTATGAAATGGAAGAAGCCCTCACATGCCAACATGCTGATAGGGTTATGTTAGGCTTAATAGGATGATGGTAATATGCCCTCATTTTTTCTGTATTCTGACATTACATTTTTGGTGAAAATAATTTTTTAAAATACACACCTATAAAAGAGTCTAACTGAGATAGACTTTTAATATTTCCTTCTCCCTTTTCCTTCTCTGTGAACCCATCTGAGAAAAATTCTGCCACCTCTTTTTGGTGGTCAGATCTAGATTTATCCAAGATTGAGCTTTTTGTCCCATTTTCTGCATCAGTTGATACCTTTTCACATTTTTCTAGGGAAGTTTTCTTCTTCCATTTCCCCCTTTCTAACTTCCTTCGTGTACACTGGCTTCATTTTGTTAGTGTAATTTTCCCTCTCTGACATTCTCCTGTCAGTATTCTCTGCAGGTCTCTCATTGGCTCTTCATTCCTATTTTGTCTCTTAAATTGCCTTGCATTGATTCTACTCCTCACCGTCTTCTTCTTGTCTTTTTTCCTACAATTGCCCATCGATCTTGTCTATCTTGAAGGCTGAGAAGGACTTTCTGTTCATTAATTACTTGGCTTACTTTCACCTATTCTCCTCCTGTCTAGAAAATGACTCATCTCCATACACCCTTAGCAAGACTCCTGAGATGTGCTCAAATTGCTGGAAAGCTAAAGAACAAGGTCAGAAGGAAGGTAGGAGCCGAGGGAAGCTGAGTAGCTTTGAAGTCATGCCATAGAAACAGTCTTGCTAGGACACTGTCACAGATGTAGCAGCTATTGTCACCGCTGGACATTGTCACTAAAAATGGATTTAAACTGCCCTCGTGTTTTCATACTCAGCTGAGCATCAGAGTTGGGGCTGGAACACCTGACAGCTGGATCTGAGTCAGGTGTCCATACCCTTCTGGCTGCTGGTGGGGAGACCAGTCTTCCCAGTTTGGCTTTCATAGTGGGAGATGGGACAGCCAAGCCTCATACAAAGAGGGCTCCCCCACCATGGGAAGAAAGTTCAGATCCTGATCGAGAATAAATAAATAAGTAAAAACAGAAAATCAGTGTCTTCTGCACTTCAAACAGCCTGGACTTTATCCTGTTATTCTATAGTGCTACCTTCTGTTAAGTAGAAATCACCCATGCAGCATTTTCTTTCTGCCTTTTCTTGAGGAATTCTCTAGGTCTGGCATTGTATTAGATGTTAAGAGGACGCCTTTCACTTTCCTCTTACTATAATGACCATGCTTCGGGCGGGGTTTTGCTTTTATCTCTCTCCACAAAAGCAGCTTTTTCTGTAATGGCTTTGCCCATTGCTGATGCTGAAGCGTGTCCATCTCTTCTCCCATTCTGACCCCTCCCTGGCACACGTACCACATGGCAGGATGTTAACTAACCCTATTTTTCCATTAAACTAAAAGCTCCTTGAGGACACATATTGCCTTTCATGGCTTTGCCCTTAACACCTCGTCCTGGGCCTGGCACATATCATACTTACACGCATATATACGTACATACATACATACTGAATGAAAGAATGATTGAATACATGTTGTTCCCTTCTGTATTTTTTTATTTTTTGAGATGGAGTCTTGCTCTGTTGCCAAGGCTAGAGTGAATTGGAACAATCTGGGCTCACTGCAACCTCTGCCTCCTGGGTTCAAGTGATTCTCCTGTCTCAACCTCCTGAGTAGCTGGAATTACAGGCACCTGCCACTGTGCCCTGCTCATTTTTGTATTTTTAGTAGATATAGGGTTTCACCATCTTGGCCAGGCTGGTCTCAAACTCCTGACCTCGAGATCCACCCACGTTGGCCTCCCAAAAGTGCTGGGATTACAGGCATGAGCCACCATGCCCAGCCCTTCTATATTTTTAGTTCAGTGTTTTACAGCAAATGCTTGTCCTGTATTTCCTGGAACAAGTAAGTAGTGAAATTTTCTTCTTCTCAATAAAAAATACTCATTAATGGTCTAACTAGATATGCTTCATTTCTGTACTATTGTAAAGCTTTTTTTATTAATATCTTCTTAAGTCATAAATGATTCATTTTCAAGCTACATTTCTACTTTGGTTCAGAAAAAGGTAATTTCTGTAATTATTATCAGAGATAGCATACAATTCTTGAAATGCTATTAAGAAAAGGAAAAGCACCTTATACAATTTCTTCTCACAAAGACCAAAAATCAAACCTCGAATGGAAGTGTCTGGGACTTAAATATATGTCTCTTGTTATCTTCTCTATTTTTTATGACAAAGGTAAGGGAGTGGGGGTGTTAGCTAACGTGGAAGCAGGATCCATTGTTGGGGTCAGGCTTTTTTGTAGACGGTTGGGCAGCTTCCTGATGGATGTACCCTATATGGGGCTGCTGCGCAATGTCTGGCCTGTGTCCTTTGGCCTGAAGGATGTGCTCGGCAGCCATTCTTTGGGGAAATAATTCTCCACCCTATCTGACCACCTTTTGATGACAGCATTCTTTAATGACTTCTTTTACTATTTGAAAATAAAATTCATGAGAAACATAACCTATCTACACACATAATTTTTGAAAACACAAAAATAATACTCTAACTGGAATATCAAGAAGAGATAAAAGGAGCTTAATTTATAATGCACTCTTGCATTTCAATAAGTATTAAAGGCTCAGCACAATCATTCTAAAAGACAAAAGAAAGTTGTCAGACACTTCACTTGTTAGCGTGAATGTGTGGCAGCTATGAACACAAGTGGGTAGATGTACGTATGTGGAATGGTGAATGCTATTGGTTATATTCCAAACAAAACTGAATAAAAGCCTCTTGTAAATCACATATTAGGTGAATTACTGGAAAATTCACTGATCAAAAACTATGCCAAAATTTTTTGGGCTTGTATGCAAAATAGAGTAAGGATTTATGTTCAAAAAATTGGAAAACTTTTGATGTTTTTATTATGAAAATTTTCAGACCTATAGAAGAGTTGAAAGAATAGCACAATAAATACTGGTACATATCCAAAAAGGTTGAACACAAATTCAACCATTGTTTTTCCAGAATCCTTTGAAAATGATGAAAGATATTACAATTTATTTCACTATGTATCTTCTAAAAATGACGTCCTACATATTTGTGATACCATTATAACATCTAAGAAAATTAACAATTTCCTAATAGCACCTGATATCTAGTCCATACACAAATTTCTCCAGTTGACCCAAGCATTATTTTCACAGCTAGTTTTTAAAAATCAGAATCCAATCAGCATTCACCCATTATATTTCTTATGTTTTACAAGTTTCTTTTAATTTAGAATAATCCCTTCACCATTTTTCCCCTATGACATTGATTTTTTTTTTTTACACATCAGCCATTCCTTTTTGTAAATAAATTTGCTTTTCCTTTCTTATAATTAGAATCAATCATTTATTCAAGGATCTCTAATTCCATGGACAGAGCTAAGGCTGTATGGGTATTTTTTTTGTAATTGAGTTTATATGCTACTTCCAATTCAAATGAAACATTGCAGAGATTTCTCCTTTATTATTTTTTAAGCCAATAATTTTGGTTCTTAATAACATATATTTACTTATTTTTCACCCTCAACATTAAAAAAATACTTTAAGAAACATCTTACTTGTAGATGTTATGTACATCTTGAAGTCTGTCCATATGAATCTACCTAATTTTTTTCTTAATGGCTACATCATATTGTATTGTGTAGATGCACCTTAGTTTATTCAACCAGTGACCCATTTATGGACATTTGTATTGCTTCCAGTCTTTCTAAAATTACAACACATGCTGCCTTTAATAAGCCTGTACACATACTATTTTGTATTTGTGGAGGGGTAACGTAAGAGTGGATTCTAGAAGTGGGATCGCTGCGCAAACATTTAGAAGTTGCACCATTTTGCCTCCCCACCAGCAGTGTATAATAACGTGTTATGAAAAGTTTTTGATCTACACTAACATCCAACATTGTATTTAAAAAGCCATGAAGGGCTGGGTGCAGTGGCTCACACCTGTAATTCCAACAGATTGGGAGGCTGGGGTGGGCTGATCACCTGAGGTCAGGAATTCAAGACCAGCCTAGCCAACAGGGCAAAACCCTGTCTCTGCTAAAAAGTACAAAATTAGCCCGGCATGGTGGTGGGCACTTGTAATCCCAGCTACTCAGGAGGCGAGGCAGGAGAATCGCTTGAGCCTGGGAGGCGGAGGTTTCAGTGAGCTGAGATTGCACCACTGCACTCCAGTCTGGGAGACAGGAGCAAGTTTCTGTCTCAAAAAAAAAAAAAAAAAAGGAAGCCAGGAGGGATATGGGACAATCCTTCCTTGGACATGGGGCAGTTACGTATCATGTGCACTATCTGTGCACTGCAGGGTGTTGACTGTCCCTGAACTCTGCCCTCTAGCTGCCAGGGGAACCCTCACATTAAGACAGCCCAAAACGACAGTGCAAATGCCCAAAATGCCCCATTAAGAACCTCTGCTCCAGACGCTCTAAAATCTACTCTTGGGATGAAGAGTCCCTTGGAAACCGGTGTAGTCAGGCCAGCAGTTTTTTGCTTCCCGAATAAGTGTTTTTGCTGACTTGCACTTGGCATTACTGTATTTGCCAAGGACGTGATGTGAAGCGGCCCTGTGAAGCTGCTCCCTGGAACCTCGGTGGGGATGCTTTTGCTCACGACAGGCTGCTGGGCTCTTTTTCCAAGGACACTCGGGAGAAATGCCTCTCTTGTGTCAGTTCTGGGAGAGCTTTGTTTCCCTTGCCATTGTCCTCTGAATACAATGCGTCACAAACTTGATCTTGCTCCCCTGTTCGTACTGGATGCTAGAACATGACTAGCCGCTCTGTGCTGTTTCTGGCTTGGGCACAGGGTGTTACAATTTGCATTTTGTAGGCAAACTTCACCCCTAGATCCATCTTATTTTCTTGTAGTCTTAATTCTCCTTGTCTTTTTCCTGACTCACCTTTAAAAAAAAAATCAGAGTGATTATATGATTTTCTAGTGTCATTACATGACTTTCTAAGTTGCCTTAAAGAAATAAAAATTCAGCACCAGCCTCACAGAGTTGTTGTCAAGATTCTGCATGTAGAGGAGCTAGCCATGCCTGGCAGAGAGGGGGGGTACATGTCAGTCCCGCATTCCTCTCCCTCTGCCTCCTCCCTGTGCCCCTCCCACCACAGCACACCTGCTCTCCACGACTAATGACAATGTCCATGGATTCACTGAGTCCTACTCCTCCCTTTCTAGTTAGGTGCCCAGATGAACTTTTGTTTTTGTTTTGTTTTTTTTTTTTGAGACAGAGTCTCGCTGTGACACCTAGGCTGGAGTGCAACAGCACAATCTTGGCTCACTGCAACCTCCACTTCCCAGATTTGAGCAATTCTCTTGCCTCAGCCTCCCAAGTAGCTGTGACTACAGGCTCATGCCACCATGCCTGGCTAATTTTTGTATTTTTAGTAGACTCTAAAAATTTCACCATATTGGCCAGGCTGCTCTCAAGCTCCTGACCTCAAGTGATCTGCTCCCATCGGCCTCTCAAAGTGCTGGGATTACAGGTGTGAGCCACTGAGCCCAGCCAAGATGAGCTTTCGAATGTGAACAAATGTGTGTCTCTCTGTATGACATGGGCCACACAGTAGGTTACTTTCTTTTCAGTACATCAGTAAATGTTTTTCTCTGCATTAAGGAATGAATAGCTCTTCTTGTATCTGAAGATACTTGAATATGAGCACATGAGTCAGGGTTCTCCAGAGAAACAGAACCAATAAGAGATATCTGTATATATGTCTATGTAGAGAGCTATAGATAGGTCATATAGGTATAGATATATAAAGAGTTGAAAAAACAAACTGCTTTTCCTACTCTAGTCTCACAATATAGAATGCTTCTGTGACCAAATATGTGTGGGTTCCCTCCACCCCCTCCGCTACACCCAACAAGTTAGCTAGCAGTTCTGCAGCAGGCACCAGCTGGCTTTGTTCCAATTCAATCCTGACACTCCCTGTCTACCTGCGAGGAGATCCCACAGGGCGAGAGCTCAGTCCCTCAAGACTGCTCTGTCCTTCAGACTCCAGTCACGAGTCCTGGACTTCCAGAACTTCTGACCAACAGGCTGTAAATTGGAGTGCCCGTGACCCCTTCCTCAGGTGTAATTAATTTGTAGGGTGGTTCACAGAACTCAGGGAGGCACTCTAACAGTTTCCTGTGTATTATAAAGGCTATTTTAAAGGATTCAAAGGAGCAGCCAGATGACGGAATAGAGAGAACATGATCTGGAAGGGTCCCTTCTTCTGTCCCCGTGTAGTAGTTGTGAGCCAGCCTCCTGGTATGTGGATGAGTTTTTGTTCACCAACCTGGAAGCCCCCCAAACTCAGTAATTCTGGGTTTTCATAGAAACTTCGTTATGCAGCATGATTGATTATATCATTGGCCATTGGTGATCAACTCAACCTTCAGCCCCTCTCCCCTCTCCAGAGGTGGAGCGAGGGACAAACCTCTAACACGTGGCTGGTTCCCGTGGCAACCACCTCCCATCCTGATGCTATCTAGAGTTCCCAGCTGACTACTTATCTCATTAAGGCACACAAAATACTCTTATGACTCCAGAGATTCAAAGGATTTTAGGAGCTGTATGTTAGGAAACTGGGAAAAAGATCATATATATGTGTATATATATATATATATTGCAACATCACATACATATATAAGAGATATTTGTTAGAAGAAATCAGCTCACATCTCACATGATTATGGAGGCTGAGAAGTCCCAAGGTCTGCAGTTGGCAAGTTTCAGACCCGGAAGAACGGATGGTGAAACTCTAGTCTGGGTCTGAGGGCCTGAGAATCAGGAGAGCTGATGGTGTGCGCTCCAGCCTAAAGGCCAGCAGTCTTGAGACCCAGGAAGTGCCGACATTTCAGTTCAAGTCCAAAGGCAAGAAAAATCCAATGTCCCAGCCCACAGGCAGTCAGACAGGTGGAGTTCCCACTGTCTCAGTCTTTTTCTTCCATCCAGGTCTTCAGCCGATTGCATGAGGCCCATTCACATGAATCTGCTGTACTCAGGCTACTGATCCAAATGTTAATCACATCACAGAAACACCCAGAAAAATGTTTGACAAAATGTCTGGGCATCCCGTGGCCCAGTGAAGTTGACGCATATAATTCACCATCACAATGGGGATCTCTTTGGTGGGCCCTGAGTGCAGCACCTGGACCTTAGGAAGGAGCATGGGGCAGGTGGTTTATTGCAGGTGATGACGCTTACCCCGCATCCTTCTCTACCGTAACATTTCTCATCCAGCTCCTTCTGCCTTTCTGGGTTTCTTGCCTGAATGACTCAGAACACTGGCCCCTATTTACCCACATGATATTTTTTTCTGGGAATGCATGCCCTTTTATTCTTCAGTCTGCTTGGTAATTTTACTGCAAAATCAAGCCGGCTCCCCTTATTTTTTTCCCTAGAGATTTCTGTCCAAATACAACATTTATTACCTTGTTTTCAAGATGCATTTCACTCTTCAATCTCAGAAATCTGATATCCTGAAAAATTTCTTGCAGAGAGCCTCGGGAGCTCTTGATGATGTTGCCACTGGATTTTTTTCTCCCTGATACGGAGCACTCTGAGCTAAAAAAAAAAAAAAAGAAAGAAAAGAAAAAACTTCCTGTCTTAAAGGAACATAGGATCTCACTGAGGGGGATTGGGGTGGGGAAAGGAGGGATCTTTGCATTCAAAAGCAAAACAACTGGATAATTGTTTTCAACATGGTAAAGTAGCAACTACTGTCACCGTTACCATTTCAAGCATTGTAAAAATGTCTTCTTGTCATAGATAAATTATGGTTGTGGTACCTAAGTGACCTCTTTGATTTTTTTAAAAACCATTTTATGGTCAGGCATTTGTTAAAGTCTATAGTTCCATTACCTAGAATAATTATGGGCAGAAAAGACGTTAGCATTTTTCTGGTAACTTAGGCCACAGAGTCAAGTGACTTCCCTAAAGCCACACGGCTAGTTATGGGCAAAGCCGGGAATACCACTCAGGTATTCTTGTTTTTACCACAGCTCAGTATCTACAGATAATGCATGAGGGGCTGGAAGTGTTCACAAGTGCAGACTTGTTTTGTTTTGGTCATCCTAAAGCAGCCAGACTGGCATTCGTTTTTGCATTTTTTAAATATACTGAACACCAGAACATGACCTTCTGAAATATACGAGCTGTATAAAGTCAAGGACTGTTTGCTGATGCGACAAGTGGTACTCTTGCAGCAACAGGCAGTCCCTGAAATTGCACTGAAACCTGAAGAAGAGATTGAGAAAAACTAAGACCTGGTAATTGACTTCAATCCTGGAGACATTTTAGTTTAATGGTGTCAAGAGATGGTTATCCAATTGATGATTTAACTGTCTCCTCTTCCTTGGATGCATGAAGAGGGTAGGGCTGCTTTTTGTTTGAGAGTGGGAGTTGCAGAACGTAGCAGAAGCTCAGAATATCTTTTCTTCCTCTTGTCTACACTGAAGGATGTCTCTTTCAACATTTATCTGAGTATCTCAAGAGAGATAGCACTTCACCTCTTAGAAGTCTTCCCTGCCTATCCAACCACCACCTCTCTCTAGGTACACTGTCAGCCTCATGGGTGGCATTTGAACATATCTGCCCATGGGTGGACTTTTTTGACGACCACAGCTGTCTAAGAGTTGGGTACCAAAAGTAAACCAGCTCTGCAAATCACACCCACAGAGGAGAATGTCAGAAACCCAGGGTTGGCACAGAATGTAGCTGACTCTCCTGAATCTCTACTTCTTTTTGAACTTGACAATTTATAATTTTCTTGTAATGGTTTTTCCCTGTGCTTTATTTTATTTTCAAAGAACACCCAATTCATTTATTTTCCAAAATAATGGGAGGAACTTGCCATGTAAGCAATACAAAAATGTTTTCTGAAAATGAATAATTCCGGTACTGTTTCTAGGACAACGAGGGGGATAAAATAAAACGAAAAAACAGAAGCTGGGAAAATCTGTGTGAATCTAGAAAGAACCATTATCTTTAAAAACTAAGTTAAAAACCTGATATATGGCAATGGAGATTTTAATAATTCAGGTCACATTTAAATAAGTGCCCTGGGCAATTTATTGTTGCTCATGTCATGTTGATAGGTGTTATACAAGTATAAAATGGAATGTTACAGAAATAAAATATAATCGTTCTTTTTTCCCAAGGATAACTCAGTGTTTCCTGAGATAACACGTTATGTTAGGGTTTATGTATAAGCTACTCTTTCTTTGGAAGTGTGTTAGAAAATTACCATATAGATAATAATTAAAATGTTCTTCCTTAAGTGTTTTGAGAAACAGGAGTCAAATATCAGCCCCTGTGTCCCCCCCAACCTCCAGGGGCTGAGACAGCTCCGCGGGTGGCTCATCTGAAGCCCCTCATATCAGCAGCTTACTCAAAAATGGCTCAGGGTGAAAGGTCTTTGTACTATACTGGTAATTTTTCTAAACATTTGAACTTGTCTCAAAATTATAAAAGAAGCAGATTTATATATATATATATATATATATATACACACACACACACACAAAATAAACATGTAGATACATATTTTAAAAACATAAATGAGGATGTGTGTCTTACTATACAAAGCCTATAACCTGAGTTTTTCACTTAACAGTATGTTATAAACATCACTGTATTAATAATATATGCAACCTGTTTAACCATTTTAAAAAGCAAATGTGCTTCATTGTAGGTATATATTATAGTTTAATTAACCAGCTTCTCTTCTTGTACTTTTAGATCATTTCCATTGTTTTACTATACTAGATAGGGCTACAATGGCCAAAACAGCTTTGGACAAAGATAGCATTGTTGCACATAATGAAATTCAGGGGGTTGGTTTATCTGCAAATTCACTAAACTGTAAGGAAACCCTTAACCTATTATCTGTTACAGACTGTTATTCCATGAAAGCCAGGAAGAATTGATTTCCCTCCCCCCGCATAAGAGTTCTTTCTGACTAGGCTTACTAACTTTGGAAGTGACATCTTGACATTGCGAATTTTCTCCCACTTAACAAAGCTAACACAAAAGTCCTTTAAACAGTGACAGAGTGCATTAAATCAAGAACACAGCCATTGGCTTCATGATAAGAATGTTGCCAGTGCCACTAGGTTGTAACGAAAAGACAGAAGTGACAATGGACACAGCACCTGGCTGTGCATTCAGCTTTCTTCTGCTAGTGTGTTAAAGGGAAACATCCTGATTTGCCTGGCCTTTTAAAATGTATTGTTTAATATTTTTGTCAAATTCTGTCAAACACCAGTATTCAATCACTGAGATGTTGGGCCTCACACTTGCTGAAAATTATAATAATGATAACTACATTTATACAATGGCCTGTGTTTCAAATCCTTTTACTTTTGTGATCTAATGTGATTCTTAAGAACTCCCTAAGAAGTAGGTTAGGTGTGGTGGCTCATGCCTGTAATCCCAGTACTTTGGGAGGCCAAGGTGGGCAGATCATGAGGTCAGGAGTTCGAGATCAGCCTGACCAACATGGTGAAACCCTGACTCTACTAAAAATACAAAAGCAAATTAGCTGGGCATGGTGATGCATGCCTGTAATCCCAGCTACTCAGGAGGCTGAGGCAGAAGAATCACTTGAAACTGGGAGGCGGAGGTTG
>PVKP010007809.1:0-75404 GCA_004027715.1 Plecturocebus donacophilus
TTATTCTCCCACATTTGGTTATACATTTATTGATTATGTTAAAAAGAAAAGCAGTCCAGACTGATAGTTATGAATACTGGGTTCTATATTCAGCTTTGCTGCTAATTTACAGGATATTGTCCATAAGTCTCACAAGCTCCAGGCCTGTTTCCTGATTTGTAAAATGAACATGTATTAGTTTCCTATGGATAGGTAATAAACTGCTACACACAACACATGTTTACTATCTCCTAGTTTCTATAAATCAAAAACCTTGTCAAGGCTTGGCTGGGTCCTCTGTTCAGGATCTCCCTAGTTTGCAGTCAAGGTACTGGCTGGGCTAGAGTCTCATCTACAGGCGTAACTAGGGAGGAAGCTGCTTACAAGCTCATTCTGATACTTAGTAGCATCTATTTCCTGGTGACTGTGTGACTGAGGGACCCAGCTTCGTATTGACTGTCACTGGAGGCTGCCCTCAGTTCTTCGCTATGTGGGCCTCTCCACAGTCAATTTACAACATGGCTAGTGACTTCTCCAAGGAAAGAAGAGAACTGTCTAGTCTGCTAAGTGGAGTCATGGAGCTAAAAGTAAGAGTGACAGCCCATCATCTTTGCTACATTCTGTCATTTAGAAGCAAGTCACAGGTTGCACTTTATTCAAGGGCAGTAACACGTCCTGAAGGTGTAGAGGAGTCTGACTTATTGGGGGGTAGATCTGACACAAGGGTATTGAAACAGATAAACGTTGTGTTCCTCCAGCTGTATCATTTTATAATTATTGTAGAAATAATGAGAATCATCTGAATCTTAATTTTAAGTTACAGCCTCCGAGCTCGTAAGGTTCAGAAAGTTCTCTGACTTCCTTACAGATTCAGAAGTAATAAAGCCTTGGTGCCTACCATTTTTTTTTAATTGTATTTTAGAGGTCAACATGTAAGCAAGGGATTCCTTACTAGAAAGAGCCAGGGACCTAAGAAGAAAGAAACCTAGCTGAAGTATCCTGAGAAAAGCCCAGGCTTGGCTAGCAGAGAGCAAATGCGAGAACGACGAGCAAAAACTGGGATAAAGATCATAAAGACCAGGGTGAAACTGAGGTAAAAGCCAAATCAAAATTAGTGAAGCTGGAGGGAGAGAAGGGTGTTTTGAGGTGAGCTCCACAGAATCAATTAATTTTTATTATTAGCCTGAATGAATTACCACATGCAGAGATGATGTGAACTTAAAGCAGTGATTTTCAACTTTGCTTGCACATTAAAATTAGCTGAAGTTCATACAAATTCAAAGGCTAAGTCACATCCCAATCCTATTAAGCTTCAATTTCTTAAAGAAGACCCAAGTTTCAATATTTTTTCAATACTTCCCAGGCAATTTCAGTGTGCAGCAAGGATTGAGAACCAACTGTCTATTCTCACAACTCCACGTGCGGTCTAAGGACCAAGCAGCAAGACTGGCATCATCTTGTCAGAAATGCAGATGCTTCTTCCCTTTTCCAGCCTACTAACCCTGAACCTACATTTTAATAAGAGCCTCACGTGATTTGCATATAATTGACCTGATTTAAAGACTGAGGGCAAAAACAGCAGTACCTAATATTACACTTGCCACGCAATTGTTTCTTCCAGTCCATGTTTTGACAATTTGGATAAATAATGTACTACTAAAAAGATGGAAAAAATGGGCAACTCTTAATCTAATAGAGTTAAATTGTACTAATTTATTCAGACCTTGGAAGACAAACATAGGCTTTCTTATGCCACCTCTGATCAGTAGTGGCTGCCTAGAGAACTGCGTTGAGAAACGTTGTGAGATTTGTCTGAGGAGTACCCTGATAGATTAATTGAATCTCGGTGATTGAAGGTTGTTATTGTAGAAACAAAAGGAATTTTTATTCTTCCCTCCTTTTGAAGGTTCGATAATGTGAATCTATAAAGCAAAGTGATGTAGGGGCCAAGGAAAACTGTCCTCTTTGCAAAGGTTCACTGGAAATCACTGACAAAAAGCATATTAATTTTAAGGTGTACAAATTTAATTGATTATAGTTTTATGTGACACAGGAGCCTTCAGAACAAAGACCCAGAGGTGCAAGGGAAACTGCTGAACCTAAGCATAAAAGTGGACAGAGTATGGATAGCCATGTGGAAATATAATTGGATCAAAAGGATGTGATCTCATACTAATTGACTGGGGTAACCCAGTAAGGCCTGCCCATTTCGATTTTTCTTAGCCTCTCTGAAGCATTCCTTCCTCTGGAATGAGGGTCTTATGACCTACAGTCAAACAACGTAGGTCAAGTGAAAGCTAAAGCAACTCGATCTCGGATGCTAATTCACCATAATGTCTTTTTATTAACCTCAGTTCCATGGAGGCCTCTAAAATTTCCAATTTCTCAACTGTGCCTGTGTGAGAGCATATATTTCCTGTAAAGCCTATTGTTAGTCAAAACAATTTTGGTGTAACGGGCTTCAATTGTCCTACACATCCCTTCAGAATTACTCTTTCCCGCTGGTATATAAGCCCTGGGCCTGAGAGGTAATGGTGCAGAGTTCCATCTTGTGTCATGCCACCAAAGACACAGACATGTCCTCTGTCTGTAAGTCCCTATTAAATGTTTCTTTTAGGGAAATTGGATTTGTCTCTTTCTTCCAACTTTCAGCTGCCTTGGGCATTGCAGATAGGTTTGCGTACACTTGCCCACAGCAGAACACAGATGTCTTTATAGACAGTTTTTTTTGTTTTTTGTTTTTTTGAGACGGAGTCTAGCCGTGTTGCCCAGGCTGGAGTGCAGTGGTGCGATCTCGGCTCACTGCAACCTCCACCTCCCGGGTTCAAGCGATTCTCCTGCCTCAGCCTCCCAAGTAGTTGGGACTACAGGCACTCACCACTACACCCAGCCAATTTTTGTATTTTTAGTAGAGACAGGGTTTCACCATGTTGGCCAGGCAGTCTCGACCCCTGACCTCATGATCTTCGTTCCTCAGCCTCCCAAAGTACTGAGATTACAGGTGTGAGCCACCGCGCCCGGCCATAGCCAGTTTTTATACAGAAAGGTAGGAGGAAAGAGAGTAACGTTCTCAGGGTTTTTTTTGTTTTTTGTTTTTTGGTTTTTGTTTTAAGAAAAAGAAAAGGAGAAAGAAACAGCAAAAGAAAGAAAAAAAAGAATGAAAGAGAAAGACATTCTCACGTTTTATGACTAGCTTTGGGGAAGAGGGATTCTGTTTTCTATTTTTCGCCTTGGGGAAGAGGAAGTCTAGTTTCTATTGCTAGCCTCAGGGGAGAATGAAAGATTAGAGACAGAATGATAGGAGGAGGTCAGAGAGAGTGTGAGGCCTTCATTTAGAAAACGGTACCCCAAAATGAAGGCCTCATGGGGTACCGTTTTCTGAACCCCTATAACGTCATTAACAAATTAATAGAAAAAAGGTGTACATGCTTATTGCATGCACCTGTGCACAGAGATCAACCAACAGGAGACTCGAAAGGCCAGTTAGGTGAAGCTTGAATAGCGTTTTCTTACAGAAAGAAATTGGGAGTTGGAGGTTTCTGGAGGGTGGTGGTGACAAGTTATGAAGGGGAGAAGGGAGAAGAACATGGCAAACAAAGGCTTTCTTGTCATGCAGTTGAAGTTTCTCAGGTTGCAGCCATCACAAAGAATAGATGGGAGCCCATCATAAAAGTTTCTCATCAGATTCTCAAAAGTATCAGACCTTTAGTCCTCTTTTACTGAGAGTTAATCTTTCTTAGATCTGGATAAGGCAGATAAAGAAATCTCAGATTAAGCCTGTTTGCATCTGCTGTTTACTTCATGAAAGTAGTTTTCCTCTACAGATGCAAATCTCCCCCCCACCCCCCGCCCCGGCCACACACACAAAAACAGCTTTTCTGAACTATTCCTGTGTCTGCAGCCCCTCTGAATAGCCATCTCAAAATATGCCAAAGAAGCACACTTTGGGGTGGCATGTTTTGGTTTCCCAATTTTACTGCATATTTGCTGAAATCTGCTCTGGATTTTCTTCTCCAATAGTAACTCTCAGGACAGAGGGCACCCATTCCGAAGACAGCTGCCTGGGATTAAGGAAGCATTCCAGCAACACACCCATATTATTAACTCTTTCTTTTTAGATTCATTCTTTTGTGGCTCCAGTGAAACTCGCTCTGCTGATTGTCAGGTTCCTATGGGAATTAGAATGACCTCACCTTTCAACATAAACATGCCACAGCTCCCTGAAATTCCAAGAGCAAAGCAGCCTCATATCACAGTCAATCATGCTCAAGGCAAATGGGGAAACTGGTTTCACCAGAGGTTTTGATTATTCAAACTGTCAGAGAGATGCTTAAGAGGAACCAAAGGCATGATGTTTCAATTTAAACAGCTTCTTTCTGAATTTTACAGAACTGGAGAGTTAGAATAGCTTCATTGTACCTTCAGAAAAACATTTTCATAAAATACAGTTTAAGCACATGTTAGAAATAGTTAACCCATAAGGAAAATACTGTAATTTATTAAGCTGTCCTATTGCAAATCTTAGAGAAAAAAATTAAGTTTTCGTGTAGTATGATTTCATCTTGTTAACACTAAAAAAATAAAATGCCTATAGGTAGCTATCTTTGAAGTCCCAAGTGAGGGAGATTTTCCACTTGTATTCCTTTCAGTAATGAAGAGCTGCTGGAAGCACGGTAGAAATGTTGTTTTTTAGTGAATGTGCCAATATACCTGGGCTTGCTTTCAAGCAGTGATTCCTTTGAATTGTGTTTTCAGACAAAAATAGGGTTACTCATAAATTGCATGAATACCTTCCAACTCATAATTGCCAGGTTACAGTCTTAGATTTTAGTCATCAAGTTGAAGCTCTTTTTATTTTTCCTAAATCTAAAATTGATAGAATCTTCTTATTCTTCCTCCCCTATTCCATTCTTATTTTCTTCTCCCTGCTTCCTTTATCACCCTTAGAGAGTACACGAACACGAACACACACACACACACACACACACACACACACACACACACAGAGTAAAGAATTTTGCTATTAATCACAGTGGGTTACACACAAAGATTGTCTAAGGATGATGAGCTATTGCTGAATATAAGGCTTCAATTTGAATGAAATGCTTTCTCACCACATTTTTAAAAATATCCATTAATAGTTACTGATAAGTTCAGGATTATTGCCATAGAAAAATCAATTTAGGTTCAAGATAGATGTATGGAAACTTACATGTAACTTAATTTTTTTTTTTTAATACTTGTCAGTTATTTGAGGAAGGTATTTTAGGAAAACACTTTTGGTAAACAGAAAAACTACCTTTCTCCTTTCTTCTGAGCTCTTGTAATTTTTCTTAACCATACAGACAGTAAGTTGTTAAATGTTAGAAATTTAAAACATGACAGGAAATCACATGTAGTCAGTGAATAATTTGAATATAGATGAACAAAATAATTTATAAAAATAAGAAAACTGAACTCACCTGGAATAATAAAATGCTACTGTGACATGGTAAGAGCCCCATAAAACTGCATACCTCAACCATACCTGGGCTTTCTGTTGAAACTGCTCTCTGTAACCCCAAATGTGACAGGCAAGCAGTCCAAACCCATGCCATCTTGGCCCCTGCGACTTGTAATAAGTAACTAAGGTCTGTAATTTCCACCCATACCCAGACAATGTGTAAACTAATGCTTATCTTGACTTCTGTAAACCACTTAAGTAACAATCGGAATATCCAAAGTCCCCTGGCCCTCGGAATGTCCAGAGCCCCTCACCCTCATCTCCGCCCAAGAGGTGATTTACGGAATCCACTGGCCCTCGGAATGTCTGAAGCCCCTCACCCCCCCCACCCCGCCTCTCACCCTCACCCCCGAGGTGGTTTACGGGTATAAAAGGTCTTGACACCCTCGTTTCGGGGCCACGGACTGGAAAGACGCGAGTCCTCCATGGCCGCCAGCAATAAAGACCCTGCAATTTGGCATCTTTTGTCTTGGTGTTGACGTTCTATGCTTGTTCCAGTACAACACTACCAGTGCTGCTAAATTCCATAGTAAAAATGTTCCATTATTTTCAGGCAAAACAACACAATGAGCATTCGATATGTTTCTGGTTTCATAAACAAGATCAATATTTATACATGGAGAGGGTGACCACCTACCTTTGTTCATTTATGAAATGTCCAATTTCCCCCACCCCAAATGTCTGTACCTTTCAGCCTTAAATTCATACGGATTATCATCCTGGAAGAAACACACACTCCCCCCTCCTACCCCCAGATGTTGGACCACTCAGAATGCCACCAGGATACCAGATAATAGCAGAGATAAAAAATAATATGAATGTCATACACTTTGCAATTTTCTCCAAAGCTGATTCTGAGTTATACTATTTATTATATGTAGAGTGAAAAAACAAATAAATGCAGGAAAGAGAATATTAAGGTAGTACAAATATTGTAGTTATACCACCTATCTATAATAAATGTATGACTTTCCTTGAAATCTCTACCAGTGCCAAAACAATTGAAACTGAAAAAAACAAGGAGCTAATGTTTTTTCCAAACATTTGGGCCTTATATTGTCAGCTGTGCTTAAATGTCAAGGTGTTTGTTACATTTATAATGTTTAGGATGAAAATTTTATTTTTCTCTTCTTAGTCATGCTGAGACCATACAATGTTCTACTTCTATATTCTACTGCTGCTCAAGTTCAGCAGGGAGCTATTCAAAAGGAAATGCACGCTATTTGTTACTATAATGCAAAATCCCTAGCTGCAGGGAGCCCAGATACAGTATTTTTTTCTCTTGCCTAAAAAACCTTAGCTATGGCAATCCCTTTTTTTCCCATAAATCAGTCCCCTTATCTTAGCTCTCCAGGTATTTACAGATGTTAAAAGAAGCATAGAAACTATAGGAAGAGGCAATCCCTCTTACAATAGAGAAAAAAACATCAGGGAAAATAGAAAAGCATTCCCCAAAGCCTCGATTATCCCGTTTGGTCTTCTCAGGTTAGCAGAAGTAACACAATAAACTCTCATTCATCTCTAATTGTAGAGGATTAAGAGACAGAGAGACAAAGAATGAATCTCTCTCTCTGGAAAAACAAAACAAAACAAAAAATAGAAATGCAAAAAGAGAATAAGGCAAAATCAGTAGATTCTGAGGAGGCCTAGGAACTATGTTCTGAACTATTGCTTGATCTTGGCTCTCACTGGAGCTCCTTTCCTACAGGGTTTGATTTCCCACAGAAGTGGAAATACGTCATGAATATCTCCAAAACATGGTACACCTCTTCTCCAGACAAATAATCAGAACATATTGTCTAAAAGAAAATCAAACAAAAATCCTGAGGCTACCATAGATAAATTAGCATGTGAAGTCACCAAATCTAATAATAAAATGGCTAATATGGCACTACCAAATATGTAACTTGTGTTACTTACATTCTTAAGCATTGGGAAGTCTTATTTTTTCCTCATTGGTTGGAAGAATGGATGGATAGATGAATACATGGAAGGCTGAGCATTTAGTTTGGATTAGAGTACATTGATTGCTCAAACCTGGATTGAGGCTGAACTAAATTTACTTGAATCCAAACTGGGCGTAATAGATCTGACGCTGCTAATAAAGACATAACTTTAAAAACTAGGAAATTTCTAGAGGAAAGATGTTTAGTTGACTCACAGTTCCACATGGCTGGAGAGGCCTCACAATCACGGCTGAAGGTGAATGAAGAGCAGTCACATCTTACATGGCATCAGGCCAGAGCGTTTGTATAAGGGAACTCCCACTTATAAACCATCAGATCTCGTGAGACTTAATCACTATAATGCGAACAGTATGGGGGAAACCACCCCATCATTCAATTATCTCCACCTGGCGCCGCCCCTGACACATGTAGATTATTACAATTCAAGGCGAGAATTGGGTAGAGACACAGCCAAACCATATCATGGAGTAACTTAGAAGCCTACACCAAACTCTGGTCACTCAGAGTCTTAAAGATCCTGGGGAATTCAGAAAGACAGTGAAGCCTACAGAATCAGATTTGGTCAGGACAGCAAAGCCACATCCCACCTAAACTATAGTTCCACAGACATAAGGAGTTTTTAAAATTACTTTGGCAGAAATGCTGATTGAAGAGGAACTTTTAATAGCATTCTGGAACAATTATTTCAAATGAGGTTTTTAGTGAACATTAGCAGAGACAGAGAATAATTTTTATTTTAATACAATGCTTGACTCCAATTCTTTTCAGTGACTTCTATTTCATTTCATCTGGATCCTGTACATTGAAGTGGCCAAACAGTAATTTAAGCAGCATTATTTTTTGTGTGTGATATAAAATGGTAGAGTTAGAGGATGTGCCAAAACAATTACTACACTAACCAGCCTTTTAAATTCTGTTTTTTGAAATCCTGAATTTAGCATGCCACATTCACCAGTGCAGGTAACTATAGCTTTCAAAAACTCCTTAATCTCGACGGATTTTTGTAACCCTTCCCATCTATCATAGCTACTAAGCAAGAATGAGTAAGTATGCAGAGAATGAATAAAAAACTAGAATTACTAACTCACTACACTATCTCATTTATGCTTCTTGAAGATGATTAAGTAGAAGGAAAGGATCTCAAGAACGATAATGCAGAAAAATAGAGGATAGATTGTGCAACAGCAGAGTTTTGAAGGTATTTCTTTGGTTATGAGATCTGACAAGACAGGAAATTTAAAAGATATAAAGTATGCAGCTTCCAAATGTTTTCTGAAATAACTGAATTAAAATGTAGTGCTTACATTTAACAGAATATTTTACATTGACTATTTCATGTACAATACAGTTCTGAAGAAATAACAATCAAATACGTGATACATTATATATTTCCATTCAAAGTTCTCCTTTGATGAGCATTTGTTGAACACCCATTACATTAAGCACCACTTTAGAGGAAGCAAGCCTAAGCAGAAACCAAGTTTTTGTTGTGCTAAACTTTTTACTTAAAATATATGTGCTTCAATGTCAATCATCACTGTTATATTCTGATTCTCATAGTATTTAGTGTGTTAGTTTTCTATTGTTGCTATAACAAATTGTTACAATTTTAGTGGCTTAAAACAACACAAATTTATTATCTTTCAGTTCTGCATGTCAACAGCCTTACAAAGGTCTTACTGGGCGAAAATCAAGGTTTCAGCTGGGTTGCATTCCTTTTTGGAGACTCTAGGGAAGAAACCAGCATCTTGCAATTGTAGGACTGAGGTCACTATTTTCTTGTTAGCTGTCAGCTGAATGCAATTCTCAGCTTCTAGAAAGTGCCCACATTCTTTGGCTCATAGCCACATTTCTTCCTCTTCAACGCCAGCAAGAGTGAGTCAAGTCTTTCTCATGTCACAATCTCTCTGGCCTATTCCACTTCTCTCTTCTCTTTGAAGGGCTCAGGTGATTAGATTTGGACCACATCATTATTAATTTAATTACATCTTCAAAGTTCCTTTTTCATGTAAGAAAACAAATTCCCAGGTTCCAGTTATTAGGTGCCAGATTCTGCTTAACACAAAAATGCTATGAAAATAGAACTTTCCCAAAACATCCAGGGGCATTCTTTCTCACTAGGGAACATGTATTGGTATACAAAAATGTTTTAGTTTTTTAATAGATATAATGTAATTAAATTGAATTATTGTTTATTTTTAGTCTTTTAAAAATGTATTGAGTTTTTGATGAAAAAGACATTTTGTAAATGTAAATCATTATTATTTAATGTGGCCATGACCTCTTTCCATCACATATCCTTCTTATTCTTCAACACTTTTGGCTCAAATATTGGTTTTATATGAAGTTTTCTTTGATAATGTCAGCCAGAAGTGACCCTTCATCCCTTAAATTCCTATGCATTGTACAACAGCTATTTAATTCATTCATTTAATTATACATGTATTTCTTTATTCAGTTCACAATTATTATTATCTCAACATATTTCAGGCCATATTAGAGGTTATATTGTCAAAGAGCTAATAATTTATTTAGAATTATATGAATTATGTGAATTATTACCAATAAATTAATAATTTATTTAAATTACTATGTCTGCTGCTTTACTAGTCTCTAATGAGCTTGAAAGCAGAAGTCACAATTTATATGTTTTTTATACCTCTATGCAATTAGTATGGTATTGTTGGGGCACAGAAACAAATACCCCAAAATATGATGCCAGGGAAGTAAGTAATATAGATATTTGGAATTACAGAAATAAAATTTCTTTTATTCTAACCCAACTTAGATTAAGCATAGCTTTAATTTTTAGTCTTCTTCCAAATAATTGGATTGGTAAATCACAACAGAGCAAGAAGTGCACAGTGACTAAAACTCTTGTAAATTATGTGTGTATTGAGATGACCAACTTCATACTTCAATGGAGAGTGAGAAAAAATAAAAATTACCAAACTATCAAAATTTGAAAGTACAAATATTAAAACAACATAGATTTTCTTTTCTTCATTTCCAGAAGTTTCAGGAAGTAACCTGTTTTTTCTTTGAAGGTTTATTTTAGAAGGCTAGATTGTAAGAGTAGGATAAATAGTATAAGCTATCATTATCCTACTTTGAAAACTATTTGTTGATATAAATTGGGAGATAATAAGGATTTAGATTTTACTTCTATAGTATCAAGTAGTCACACACAAGATGGTTGAAATTATAGGAGAACTAAATATTTTAGATAAAATTAGCATAAAGTATATAGTATACAAGATTGACATTTAAAAATACTCAACTCACTTATCCTTTATTTATTTAGTCATTCAGCAATACAATTTTTGGTATTTGGCATGTTTAATTGGAAATACAAAGATAAAAAGTTCTTGAATCCAAAATTTCATAAACTTTATTTTAATTAGAATATATAGCACAGAATATAGAGTAATTAAATTTGTCATAAATTATCACTGGAAATTTTTCTGTTTTAATGCAATTTATAGCATGAATTATAAGATTTCCCATAATGAATAGAGAAAATACAAATCCTACATATCTTTAGATACTCAAGATTTTACATATTCTTTTTAATTATCCTTAAAATATATTTACATGAGATCATAGGTTTTTATGTGGGTTCCCACACTTGTGAGAAATGATTTTCCATTATTCTACTTCATCTAACATGTAGTAAATGACACTTATAATTAGAAAGGATAAGCAAAGGAGAAGTTGCTTCTTGTGTCTTATTAATTCTAGCTAAAAATACTGACAATTCTAAAAAACAAATATTACCAAGAAAAAATTTACCCCAAAAACAGCTGATGTACAAACATTAGAAAAACAGTTTCCATGAGTGACTAGATTGTGCTAGTCTGTGTAGACTTTATGCAGGCAAAACAATAAAATAAACCCATATAAAATTTAAGCCTAAGAGAGGTCAAGGTTAATGATAGTCATGCAAGACTTTATATATAGTCTTGACAATCATGTGTTTCTTATTATATTAGATATTAATACTATTGTCAATTTACTTTTAAAAAGATTTCTGAAACAATGTAATTATGAATATAGAGAAATTTTCAAAGCAAGAAAAACATTATTTGAAATTTTTATTTTTAAACTGTGACTAAAATAGACAATTTATCAGAAAAAGTAACTCATTCAAACATAAAGTTAGAATTGCTGTCAAAAACTACTTTCCAAAGTAGGCATGGCCCTACATTATTTAGAGGTTGGTTCTTTCAATGCTTAAACTTGACAAAAATGAAAAGCTTCTCAATTCATCTGATGATATTTGCATATCCATAGATTCCAAATCTAACATATATGGCCCCCCTATAAAATATTACAGCCAAATCTCACATACAAAGGCAGATGCTAACATAATAGTGCCTCAAATTCACTATGTCACAAAAATATTTACACTGTAAATAAGTACAGTAAATATAAAAATAAAAGGATGCTTTAAAATTAGAATAATTTATCACCTTTATAAGTCAAAAGTTTAGAAGTATGTGTTTTTTCCAATACATTATGAAACACCTCTTAATTAAATGTAATGTTTATTCTAATAAACTAATGTTTTTCTCAAACCGACCAGTTTCATACTTAATGTTGGAATGAAAAGCTGTATAATCAAAATACATTCTACACAGCACCTCTGAGGGTCCTGCTGAGATCCAGCCCAGTTCACCACAGAGTTGACTAACTCCAAAATGTACCCTTGAATTGGCATTTCCCTCTTTTCCACTTTCCTCTCACTAGTCTCCTCATTTTCTCTGGATCACTTCCCAAAATAAACTACCTGCCCACAAGCTCTGATTTCCTGGGAAAGTCTAGACTAAGATACTTATGGACACCGTATAGGCCTGACATAGCTTCAATTTTCTTCATACTTAAATGATTTTTATGGCTGTGTAGAAAAATGCAATTTTTTTTCCTTTCAATCTTTGAAAAACCTTTTCCATTGTTTTCTTGTACTGGGTGTTACTAATGAGAAGTGTGAAGTTCAACTGATTCTTGATTCATTTGTAGGTCCTATTTTTCTTTCTTCCTTTTTTCCTTGTCTTTGATATCTTTAAATTTAACTTTAATAGATTTAGGAGTGAGATTTTCTTACTAATCCCATCTGGCACTTTGATTTCTTTCAGTCTGAAGTTTCATGTCTCTTGGTACTTCTGGGAAATACTTGGCCATTACTTACTTAAATTTTTCTCACATGTGATATTTTCTTCTCTTTTCTTGAGAATCCTACTAAATTCTGACTCTTCCACCTTCATTTCCCTATTTCAGTTCCTGTCTTAATCTTTTTCTTTCTTTGTGTCTCCCTGATTTCTTTATGGAGAATTCCTAAAAGTAATTTTTAAGCTTATTAAATTTCTTTCTTTGTATCTACTCTGCTTAATATATCCACTACATGCTTTATTTGAAAAATGATACTGTGAAAAATCATTCTTTTCAAATTCATGCACTTATATTTTTTGCCCTGACTGTGACTTCCCGTTTCATGCTTCTAGCATTTCTCATTCTATCTCTACATATACAGATAATTTGGGGCTTCCAAAGGGTTTTACACTTAGATAAACCCATCGTATGTTGAAAATATTATAAGTAAAAAATGTGCAGTGGGGTTTATCCAGACGTAACCCAATTAGAAATGGTGGTACAAACTGGATGAATATTGCTTTTGCACATGATAAATTCAAAAAATAATAACCATCGTAAGTCTAGGATCTTCCATACTTACTAGGTTTGTTCATTTTTAAAATGCATTTTCAATTGACAAATAATAATTGTATATATTTGTGGGAGACAATATGGTATTTTCATCTATTTATACATTGTAAAAAGATCCAATCAAGCAAATTAACATATTTGTCACCTCATTAACTTATCTTTTTTTCTGATAAGGTTAATAAACTATTCTTTTAATAATTTTGAAATATACAATACATTATTATTAACTGTTGGGTTTGTTTTAATCTTTTCATTTATTTAGTTAATTCTGCTCCCCTGATTTAGGTTGTTTGTTGTCTGCTGTAATTCTCCAATGCAACAAATAAACTGTAGTATGTTCCTGTGAGCTCACCTAACTTCTTTTTATATTATTTGAGACTCCCATTGGTTGTAGATGGGGCAAAAGTTCAGTATCTGTACTTCAGAATGTACAATACACATTCATACAGCTTATGTGTGAGAACTTAAGTATATGTGAGGCCTATTTTGTAAGTCTCTGAGTATCCGAATTTGTGGCTCAGCTGCTTCTGATTACAACTCTGGATTTGGACTCACCTAAGACAATATGGGGGCAGAGAGGGTGCTCTAGAAATTCTCTGTCACAGATCTGTGCCACTCTATCCATCCCCTACACAAAGTTCCGTTTTCCTCCCTACATCATGTTGAAGGTCAGAAAACAATACTCCAAATATGCTCTTTTGTAGTTCAGAGAGCACTTAGGGACCAAAAAATATCAAGGAAAGAGCTTTCTCTGAAATTCCCCATCTACCTAAAGGCCAAATCTTCTACAAGATATCCAGTTGTGAATTTTCCCTAGATTTTCTCAACAACTAATAGAAATTGAAGCATACTGCAAGATGAAAGGCCACAGTTGACTCCCCAGCCGGAGACGAGATGGACATTGTCTCAGACTATTGTCTGTTCTTCAGACCCACTTATCTCCCATAAAAATCATTTTTGTTTTCTCTAAAATTGCCTACACCCCTATTTCCCTTTCTCTTACATAAAGAGTATTTAAGATTCAACTACCTGGCCCTTCTTTGAGTTTCATACTTTGTGTAATTCCTGTGCACTTGCACATTAAGTTACTACTATGCTTTTTCCCTCGTTATTGTCAGTTTATTTCATAGATTCAAATTATCAAAACTTCAGGGGGTGGAGATAAAGTTTGTTTTGTTTTTACCCCTTCAATCATTACTGTCTCTTAAAGCTTTCTCATAGGTTTTCTTTTTCTTACAGAGCTGTACCAATCTCCATTTCTTTCCTTCATCACCCTCAAGGTTGGGTGATTAAGAGAAATACAGCAGTCCTCACAGTGCATTTAACTGTCTTTGAGGTTTTTAATATCAAAGCCTCTGCTAGGGAAACATAAATAGGCATCATTTTGTCATTCCAGGAATTAATAGGCCAAAACTATAAATTAAATGTGGTTGTCAATAAGGTCTCTAGAGCAAGAGCTATACTTTTCAGCATAACAGACTGGGACATATGGGACACAAAGAGCACAGGATTTGAAAGAGAAGTTTCATACCACATTAGCACAAGGGTAGAATCCTGTCTTTTACTGGGGGTGGTACACCTTAAGAAAAATCATCAGATTATTTGTTTTAGGGGAGGGGGAGCTTCATTAAGCTCCACGTCAGCAAACTCTTTAGGTGGACTTTATAGGCACATGCCAGATTAGAAGATGACAAACTTGATAATTGCATTAGGAAGATTCTGGTGCCCACAATTGATAGAGTCAGGAAAACAATTTCTCTTAACAAATTTGGACCTGTGTTTGCTGCATTCTTTTCAGAAGGCATTCTGTTGGTTGCAAGAAACTGAGGATCAAAGTGCTTTTATTTATTTGTTTGTTTGAGACGGAGTCTCACTCTGTTGTCCAGGCTGGAGTGCAGTGGTGTGATCTCAGCTCACTACAACCTCTGCCTCCCGGACTCAAGCAATTCTTTTGCCGTAGCTTCCAGAGTAGCTGGGACTACAAGTGCATGCCACCACACCCAGCTAATTTTTGTATTTTTAGTGGAGAGGAGATTTCGCCATGTTGGCCAGCCTAGGCTTGAACTCCTGACTTCACATGGTCTGCCCACCTCGGCCTCCCAAAGCACTGGGATTATAAGCATGAGCCACAGCACCCAGCCTCAGAGTGCTTTCAGAAAAGGATAATTTTGAAGGAATGATATCAGCTCCTCTTGGTACCTCTGGTAGAAATGGGCTGTGAATCCATCTGGTCCTGGACTTTTTTTGGTTGGTAGGCTGTTAATTGCTGCCTCAATTTCAGCACTTGTTACTGGTCGATTCAGGGATTCGACTTCTTCTTGGTTCATTTTGGGAGGGTGTATGTATCCAGAAATTTATCCATTTCTTCTAGATCTGCTAGTTTATGTGCATAGAGTTGTTTACAGTATTCTCTGATGGAACTCTGTATTTCTGTGGGATTGGTGGTGATATCCCCTTTATCATTTTTTTATTGCATCTATTTGATTCTTCTCTCTTTTCTTCTTTGTTAGTCTGGCTAGTGGTCTATCTATTTTGTTGATCTTTCCGAAAAAACCAGCTCTTGGATTCACTGATATTTTGAAGAGTTCTTCATGTCTCTATCTCCTTCAGTTCTGCTCTGAGCTTAGTCATTTCTTGCCTTCTGCTAGCTCTTGAACTTGATTGCTCTTGCTTCTCTACTTCTTTTAGTCGTGATGTTAGGGTGTCGATTTTAGATCTTTCCTGTTTTCTTTTGTGGGCATTTAGTGCTATAGATTTCCCTTTCAGCACTGCTTTAAATGTGTTCCAGAGATTCTGGTACATTGTGTCTTTTTTCTCATTGGTTTCAAAGAACATCTTTATTTCTGCTTTAATTTCATTATTAACCCAGTAGTCAGTCAGGAGTAGGTTGTTCAGTTTCCATGTAGTTGTACAGTTTTGAGTGAGTTTCTTAATCCTGAATTCTAATTTGATTGCACTATAGTCTGAGAGACTGTTTGCTATGATTTCCATTCTTTTGCATTTGCTGAGGAGTGTTTTACTTCCAATTATGTCAGTTTTAGACTAAGTGCAATGTGGTGCTGAGAAGAAATCCACTGATTTGGGGTAGAGAGTTCTGTAGATGTATGTTGGGTCTACTTGGTCCAATGCTGAATTCAAGTCCTGGATATCCTTGTTAATTTTCTGTTTCGTTGACCTGCCTAATGTTGACAGTGGGATGTTAAAGTTTCCCACTATTATTATGGTAGTCTTAGTCTCTTTGTAGGTCTCTAAGAAGTTGCTTTATGAACCTAGGTACTCCTGTATTGGGTGCATATATATTTAGGATATTGATTTAGGATATTGCTGCATTGATCCCTTTATCATTATAAAATGCCCTTCTTTGTCTATTTTGATCTTTGTTGGTTTAACTTCTGTTTTATTAGGGACTAAGATTGCAACCCCTGCTTTTTTTTCCATTTGCTTGGTAAATACCCCTCCATCCCTTTATTTTGAGCCTATATTTGTTTTTGCACATGAGATGGTCTCCTGAATACAGTACACTGATGGGTCTTGACTCTTACCCAATTTGCCCGTCTGTGTCTTTTAATTGGGGCATTTAGCTCGTACACATTTAAGATTAATATTGTTATGTGTGAATTTGATCCCGTCATTATGATGCTATTTGGTTATATTGCACACTAATTGATGCAATTGGTTTTAGACACACTGATTTTGAGGTGTCTCTGGGGACTCTCTGGGGTCTACCACTAATAAGTGGAAATGTCTGAAGATCCAGAGACAGAGAGAGAGATGGAGTGGGGAGGGTGTAGAGCAGGTTTGGGGATATAGATTTGAGAATCATCAATATAAAAATATGAAGTTACAAACTATGGGATTAGATGAGATGGTTCAGGGAATGGATAGATAAAGTAAATTATCCAGGACAGATTCCTAGGAACATGGAGATTTAAGGGTATGGCAAAGGAGGACAAACGAAAAGAGAAGCTTATTAGGAGCTGTGGACAAAGGAAGATGCTTGAAAACATTTACATAATTGTGGAAAGAAGACAGTGGAGGTAGCAGTGGTAAAAATTGAGGAAAGAAGGAATACTACAGAACAAATGCCTTGGGAATGCTGGAGGGAATGCAATCCAAAGCATGAGCACAGGGATTAGGTTTAAATGGAAATGGCTCATTCATTTCAGTAAGAAACACTCCATAAAGAGTATAATTAGAATGTTCATAACGTACAAAAAAATAAATGCTTGAGGTGATGGATACCCCTAATGTGACAATTATACATTGTATGCTTGTATCAAAATATCCGACATACCCCTAAAATATATATACCTACTATGCACCCATAGAAGTGATTGCATATTTAGGAAACCCCATTGTCTCAGCCCAAAATTTCCTTAGGCTAATAAGCAACTTCAGCAATGTCTCAGGATATAAAATCAAAGTGCAAAAATCACAAGCATTCCTATACACCAATAATAGACAAAGAGCCAAATCATGAGTGAACTCCCATTCACAATTGCTGCAAAGAGAATAAAATACCTAGGAATACAACTTACAAACGATGTCTTGGCACATATACACCATGGAATCCTATGCAGCCATAAAAAAAGGATGAGTTCATGTCCTTTGCAGGGACATGAATGAAGCTGGGAACCATCATTCTCCGCAAACTAAGGAACAGAAAAGCAAACAGTTCATGTTCTCACTCATAAGTGGGAGTTGAAAAACGATAATGCATGGACACAGGAAGGGGAACACCACACACTGGGACCTGTTGGAGGTGGGGCAATAGGGGAGGGATAACATTAGGAGTAATACCTAATGTAGATGATGGGTTGATAGGTGCAGCATAACACCATGGCACATATATACCTATGTAACAAACCTACACGTTCTGCACATGTACTCCAGAACTTAAAGTCTAAAAAAAAAAACTTACTCATGTAACCAAACACCACCTGTACCCTAAGAACCTGTGGAAAAAAAATTTTAAGAAAGAAAAGAATAATGTTGTTCTTCCTCCCATAACTTATATGGTTCACATGGTCCTATTTGCATGGCATTTCTGAGTTTCCCCGCATACTGAGTATTTATTGATTGCTCACTTACTATGTGTCAGCATACTCTATCATGACCAGGTTAGAGTGATGCCAGATAAAGCCCCCGTCCTCATTCTTCTACCTGCTCATGGAGTCTATTTTTATTCAAAGTCTCACTAGGAGAATATAATTTAGTAACTCTGGGTTACACACACACACACGAGTTAGTGTATAAATTAGTGACTCCTGGATTAGGTGCAATGCCATATCAAATAAGTCATAGACAGCAGAGCCAGCATGGACACTGAAGGACTTTTCTCATAGTGGAGGTTGTAGGTAAAACAGGTCTCATGGAAAAGGTTAAATGTGAGTATGTGGTATAAACATAAATAGTACATCTACATTATAATATATTCTGCTTTGAAAATGTTCCCAAAGACTAAGGGCATGACCTAAGTGTTGGGGCTCAGAAACAGATACTTGAAAATAACTGTGTATGCCATTTCTCCTATCAATGTGCCTTTTGTCAGTCACTTGACTTTCAGTGAACCTTTAGGGGGTAAAGATAAAACTTTCCCTTAGCCCCTAGAGTTTTGGCACTCTCAGCAGGATACCAAAGCTTCTCTGCTCTCCTGGAAGCAAAGTCAAGGGAGCCCAGGACTTGATAAACCAGTAGAGGAGTAAGAAATTTAATAATTTTTACCATCTGGGATCCCAGCTTCTTTCTCTTTCTCTTTCTCTCTCTCTCTCTCTCTCTCTCTCTCTCTCTCTCTCTCACTGAGTAGGTTGAACAGATGGTAAAAAAATCACTATTTGTTTTATTTCCATCTCTAAAATCTTGATTAAGGGAGAAAAGAATTTGTGTGACTAGTCTTGGGTGTAACTAGTATACATTTCTGTTCTGGTGTGAATATTATACTGTCTTATCCACTTCCTCCCAGAAATAGTATTTCTCCCTTTGCCTTTGTCTTTCTGTGTTGTTCTGTCATAGAGGGTTATTATAGAGTAGAACACAGGCCTAAAACCCCTATATGCCTATTGTTTGAGCCAGTCCTACATACTGGTCTGTTCTGTGGTTCTGAACACACCAGCATCTGTTTAGGCAAACTTTGCTGTGCAAGGGTCCCCAGAATAAAAACCAAACAAGGTTTCTCCTTCATCTTATTTTATGTCTTTGAGAGCCTGATTTGTGACCAAGTGGGAATATTCTCTCTTGGTCTCTATTAGCCACGGGGATGTGATTTTTTGGGTCATGGTCCAGTGGCCAGTCTGAAAAAAAATGGGAACCCTGAGACACATAAGATTTTCAACAGAACACTCTGTTCTGAACGCATTAGGCTCTCAGGGGAGTTTATCTTAATAAGAAGTCTCATCCATAAGACACTCGATCATTCCAAACCTGTTGCCTAGTTAGCCCTGGGGAAGATCAAACCTGTGACTGGCAGCCTTCCACAAATTTGTGGGGTATTGGAGGAACTAGATGCACAAACACTATCCTTAATTGTCTTTGGCAACAAGTCCTTTGCTGCCTTAACTTATTCCTTGGAGTGAATTGTTTTAGGGCAAAATTATTGGAACTGCATCTCCTATGCTGTATCCAGGAAACATGTCTTGTGTAGATGGAAAAAACTTATTCTCAGCCTATAAAATTACCTCCTAGGCTTTCCATGAAGAGACTCATTGGATTGCATTGCTATTGGAATAAGTACACCACTGGAACTTTTAATTAGCAGCAACCAAAAGATAGATCCTTTAAATTAGAAAGACCCCTAAATTAAAAAAAGAAAAAAAGATTTTAAAAGAATTCTCATTCTAAACAATTCCCATATTAGTATTTCCAAGATCAAATTATTTTTTTAAAGACACATAATAATGTTACGGCTACCCTTAGAAATTCTCTTGACAAAATTAAAGAGCAGAAATCTGACCAAGACAAAGTTAAAATTATGTGTACACTTAAACTGCCTGCTTGGAATTTCCTGAGGAATTTACAAATAAAGTCACTTCACCTGTAGTCTAGAGGCTAAGATTCACGTGGCCCAAGTTCTATTCCTGGTCAGGGAATCAGTCTTTGCCAATGTAAGTTCTTTTAGAAACAATGGTTAAAACATGGTTTAATATTTGTGTGACTCCGGATTTTCAGAATACCTATTTGTTATTGATCCTTTTCCCTTCCATGGACAACTTTTGATATCTTCTCTCATCTGTAGGCATATGGGGTTTTCAGGCCTTTGTAGATGTTGAGCTGAGAAGCTGAGACCCTAGAGAATATGACTGGACAGAAATGTGAGTTGTACCCCATTTGCAGCTAGTGAAACTTTCCCATTTTTGACTTGTCTTTGGGTGGTTTCTGGATCTTGTCAAAACTGCTTTGTACCTCTGGAGATGCTTCATGTGTCCTTGGTTAAGTCATAACCATAGTTAAGGCTTACGGTTATAGTGAGTCACTTGGAAAGATACCTTTGGTTTAGAAGACATAAAAAAGTTCACAAGCCAAGAATATTGGCTGTTTGTCCTGGCTGAAATATGAAAACAGGTTTTAACAGATTTTTTTTAAAGAGCTCTATTATAAAAGTTAGCTTAACTAAAAGCTGATATTCAGGCTATAACTTTTTTTTATTTTTTATTTTTTTAGAATTTTCTGCTTTTTCTCTTTTGGATTCTGCTTTGGGGAAGCTTCTTAAGCTGGCTGAAAATGCTTTTTAATATTTGTGGTCCCTATGTTTGCTTCCTTTCCCGTTGGCATAATTTTTTTGTGAGAAAAATGTAAAACGTCATTGGCCTTTCAGAAAGCTTAAAATCTCCCCAAATTGGTCCTGTAAGAATTATCTTCCCATTTACTTCTACCAGGCCTTCCTCTTTGCCATCTTTGATACTACATGAAGAAATCTAGAGAGGACTGCTAAGGTTCTGAGACCCCTTGAGGAACACAGAAAAAGGTCCTCAGGGAGTCTCCAGGGTAGGAGGAATGTTCTTCTCAGATCTAAAGCTCTGCTGTGTTTTTGCATTGAGTGACTTGATCTCTTTGTCTTTGGGGGGGCACCAGGATTCACTTTGTACTGGAAAGAGCATGACCTGTGGGTGTGCCGTGGCTGGCAAGTCACTGGCAAGGGCTACAGTTCTGGAGTTGACTGACAGCAGTTGTAGTGAATGATTATTACTACTGGCAGCTACTCGTTTCTTTGCACAGTTAGGTATGAAAGGCATGGTTTGAACACTTGGAGGTTATGGGAAAACTTGCCATTGAGAAATAGGATTCCCATGACTGATGTGCCAATCACAGAGTGGGCTGATTGCTATTGGGCCCATGAGCCTTGGGAGAATGTCTTTGCAACAAGGTGCACTGTGGAAGTGTTGCATACACCATCCTGCAGCGTTTCCCTTCTTTTGGGGGGGCCCAGGATTCAACGTAAAAATAGGATCCGTGACTTTAGAGGGATCTAGATGCCCTGCCCTCCAGATGCACCTGTTTTTTTTTTATGTATGTAAATATTAAGGCCTAGAAACTAAATTTTTTACACTATTTATTAGTGGGCTTTTTCCTGAGCTCCTGACCAGTTGAAAATAAAGACTAACTTAAAAGCTACGTATCTAAATGAAATTAGTCTCCTTGTAAAATTAAGTGGTGAATCCTATTACTTTATGTCTCATCAATATCCATTTACAATCTTTATCTAACACATCCAAACACCTTCTTAAAGAAACTTAAATTCTCTCTGAGCTTTAAAATGTAAATTGGCTACCCTGTTTTCTATAAAACTCTGTAAGGGCTTTGGCCATATTGGGCAAACTTTAATTTGTTTCACTGGTCTTCTCAGCTGCTTATCCTTCAGACTCTAGAAGAACTAGCTTATAGACTGTGCTTGACAATGACCTTTGTTTTTCTTCTGTTTCTATAGAGACACTTCTTATTAAACTCATTTATGCCTAGTGTTCCATTATTGGAACACTAAGCATGTGGGAGTAATTTATATCCTACAGCTCAAGGTCATCTCCAAGGTCTGATTTTACAATTCAAAATATTGCAACCTCACACATAAACGGGTTAAAAATATGTTTGCTTACATAATATATAAAAGCCTAGCTTTGAGATCCCACCTGCTAGGTCTTCTAAACTGTGACACAACTGTTTACTTAGATAGGCATATTCCCAGAAATGAGAGATTGATTTGATTGGATCCTTTGTGATTCAGCTACTGTCTTGATTTTTCCCTCCACACAACTTACTTAGCTTTTATGACCTAAAACTTCTAGGAAAGTTTCAGACGGGAATGTTGGGTCTCCGAAACCAACACTCTAAAGCATGGCACTTTGACATGCTAAATTTAAGAACACTCAAGCTCTCGCTAAACTTTCCCCAATCCTATCTCTCAATTCTCTGTTTTTCCCAAAGCATAGGAGGAAGTTGTTCTCCAAAATTCCCATACCTGCCTAAATTCTGAAACATTCAAAGCATAAAATAGTTATTTCTGCTCCCTTTCCTACGTTCTCATTAACTGGACTCGTATTGTAGGAAGAAACGAGTCTATCAACACACTTGGACAGACTTTTGTCACAAGTCATTGTCTACTCTGCAAGCCCAGTAGACTTTATCCCAGGTCATTGTATCTTAAGCCCTTTAAATTTCCCTCAAAATCATTTATTACCCCCCTACAATTATCCATACTTCCTCGTTTTCATGTCTTCTAAGAAGAAGGATATATATGCACCTGTACCCTATTGTGTGACAGGATAATCATTCTACTCCCCCCGCCATGCATATTAATACATTTGTATGTCTTTCCTTGTATTCATTCTCCTTTAGTCAGTTGCTTTTTCAGCAAACTTTCAGAGAGAGAAAGGAAAGTATTACCCTGGCCCCTGCCTAAGTATGCTCTTTTCCCTAACAATTGATCAGGGATTCATAATTCATTAATTCATTAATATCTTTGAATTAATCTAGAGAAAATACTACTCCAGTAAACAAAGGCATCACTTTCATCTTTTCAGAACACTGTGATCTGGCATTGGGAACAGAGAAAATTAGAATAGTGAGTTCAGATATGTTTCTATGAATCACAGCTTCAGAGTGCTGTATTCAGAAAAAATGATTGCAAGTAGCTTTTGCACTGGATTTTAAATCATAGAGATATCAAGAATCAATATATCAAGACCCGCTTATGTCTATTTGATACAAGCAACCAAAAGAGCAAATACTGCTAGATAAATTTCAAAAGATAAGGTTTCCTAGGAAGAGGGAAGTGATTCACTTTCCTAGCTGACTTACAACACAAAACCTCCTCTCCAATTTTTCCCCTATCCCACCATTAACACAAAAAATCTGTTACCAATTTTAAAACCCACATCACAGAGAATGTACATGAATAAAAGTGCAGATGATATAGCATCATATTTTAAGCAGTTGCTTGATTTTTTACATGCTTGTATTCGAGTATTAGATCTTTTTGATTGATTGATTGATTTTCTTCTTTTCTTTTCTTTTTTTTCGGGAAGAAAGCATCTTGCTCTGTCACCCACGCTGGAGGGCAGTGGCAAGATCTTGGCTCACTGCAGCCTCTCCCTTTCTCGTTCAAGTGATTCTCCTGCCTAAGCCTCCCAAGTAGCTGGGCTCACAGGCGTACATCACCACACCAGGCTAATTTTTATACTTTTAGTAAAAATGAGGTTCTGCCATGTTAGCCAGGCTGGTTTCAAACACCTGACCTCAAATGATCCATCTGCTTTGGCCTCCCAAAATGCTGAGATTATAGGCATGAACCATCATACCTGGCCAGGTCTTTTTAAAAAATATTTTTATGTTCATTTTAGAGTAGTCTTTATCATTTTATTTTATACTAGGTTAAATCAAGAGAAAAAGGAATCAGTTTAAAGATAGAAGAAAGAAATGCTAAAGTATGCATTAATTCAATTCAATAAATGTTTTAAAGCTCAAATTTTTTATGAGGGTGAAACTCAAAACTCAGGGCCTACAAAAACAAATAAGCTACTGTTTTTCCTAAGATTCTTTTACAAATATCTTCATTCATCAGCCTGTGTAATGGCTTCCCCACCATAAAGATCTAGTCAGTTCAATTTTCTTAAGTAAATATTAAGCTAATCCCTTCAGGAAACAGCACTAGTCAGTTTTAGTTATTTTCTCTGCCCATTATTTAAATTTTCCACAGCCAAAGCCAACAGGAAAAACTAGATCATTCTATTCTCATATGATTTACCAACAAGTGAGCTTTGCATTAAGAATACAAACCAGCATTGAGATATTTGCAGTTCACTCTGCCTCTTTCAAGGCATAGCAAACAACAATATCTACAACTACCAACTAATCATAATCATTACAATTTTAAACACAATTATAATTTTATAATACAACACGGTGAGACTGGAAACCAAGGACAAGAATCCATTTCCGAGACAATAGTAGGGGCAAGGGTGGTATGGTACAGATAGCGGTTAAAAAAGGAAACGGAAAGAAAAAGAAGAAGATTGTAGCAAGAACAATGAAAATCCCAAATGGGGAAGAAAGTGTTCACTAAAGTATCTCAATTCAATAAAGGGAATCAGGACCAATACCCAACAGACCTGGGGCAAGTTAGTCACCTGGTAATCAAAATTGGAATATTGCAGCAGAATTAAAAGAGTAGCACATGTGATTCCATGCTGAGCTGTAAGATGTTGATGTAAACAATGCTTAAGCATTATTTGCTTGAGGCTAGCACTGATGTTTCTAGGGACCTAGAAACAAATTTAAATATTCCCAACTGTGAAGAGAATAGAGGTAAAGAACCTGGGGAAGTTAGTACACCCTGACATTTGTCAATTTAAAGATACACCTCTTCAGGATTGTGTTTATGGATACTAATCAGAATATTTGTTTTTTTAATGTCAATGTGACCTAAATTTCTTTAAAATAAAATGAAAAAAAAAAAAAAAAAGCAAACAACTTCACAAAAATGGACAGTCCATTAAAGAGAATTCACCAACTCAGAGATTTCAAATTCAGCAAAACATATTTTTATCATGTATTCTTAATGGGCCATTTTACCTTCAAAATGGCAAAACTTGGTTCTTTGAGGATAAAAAAACCCTTACTCTTTTTCATGTATAAAATGCATGTATGTATAGAGTACATAAACAGATATACAGCATAAGTATGATATCAAAATTTTATTGCATGAGGATAATTAAGAAAAATAATGTCTTAAAAAATATATTCACCGTGACAGTGAAAATAGAAGGTGGAGAGATACTGATATATGAATTAATTCCAGGGTTTGTATGTATGAATAAATTAAATAAAGTCACAAAACATTAGCATATAACACTATAGACACAATTGGTAATGTAGAAAAGAAATTGAGCTAATAGATGATTTTAATTTTTGTCTTGAAGTGTGCATTTAGAACTATAATTACCTAACAAAATCCTGCTTTGATAAAGAATGATTTGTATTTTTGTGCCATAGCATTAGCCTAAATAAACACTCTTCCTTTATTCAGGAAAAAGCCTTAGTATATACATACACTTCCCAAAATGACTTAACATTTGCTCTGTTAAGAAAGTAAACACCCTACTATACCTTATCTCTTTTATTGAAAGATAATATAAAGATATCCATCTCTCTTGAAATAATAGCAGTGTCTATGTCTGAATAACATGGCTTTATTTTATTTGAAAGCCTTCTGTGTCTGGCTATTTAATTTTCTGTCGTGTACTCCTCAACTCCTTAACTTATGCCTGCTTTTCCTTTTACTTAAGTTACTGTGATTTAAGCTTTCAAAAAGAAAAGTATTCTTTGGAAAGAACATACTAGATTACGGAAGGGCAGTATCTCAGAAAAACTGATTTTCTTTTTTTTCTATTGACCTACCTATACTAACTGACCTTCCACTAAGAATCACCAGAAGAAAATAAATTTCTGGCTTGTAAATTTCGCTGAGTGAATGCCTCATGACAGTTTTTGCTAAGCTTCTCTTCATTCATCAGACTTTCTGAGCTTAATATCTATGTCAGCAAAAAAATTCATTTCATTGAAAAGTGGTTCACAAAAGATTAAAGATCAACTGTCTTGCTAATTAAAAGAGTAGGAAAGTCAATAAAATGATGACATTTAAATTATCTTTATTTACTTGGAGTGTCTACTCCAAATAAAACCACTGCCCTGTGGAATAAAATGAATTGCTTTGGTGAATTGTCCCTTTATCTTACATGGAGGACAAAAGAAATGAAGAGAGAAAATGAGGAAGGGAAGCAAGGAACGTGTAAGGGAAGGAAGGCTGGAGGACGAAAGGGTATATTTTCTAGATTGTAATCTACAATTTGTGAATAGCTCAACACTGTTCATTAAGAAGTTTCTTTAATTAAAGAACAATTGATTAATTCTATATTTGGAAACCAAATCTGATTAACACCACAGGAATTAAGAAGAAACAGTCAAGTTTATCCCACTTATAATGTATTCTACAACTTGAACAATTTGACTCCTATTACTACAAAACTATTTATCAAACAGCAAGGTGTAGCAGCGGAAAGAGGGTGATTCCTTTTCTTTCTATCATAAGGATCATGGTTGACACTCTTATAACAAAAGATAGGTTAAGAGAATGGCATAACAAATTTATTAACATGCGTAAGCAAGGGAGCCACAAAAGGCATGAAAACTCAAAGAAAGGACAGATGGGATGGTTAATACTTAAATACCTTCTTCACTGGGGCCAGGGAGTAGGGAATGAGCTATGACTGAATGGGTCTGGAGACTAGACAAGGGTTTATAAGTGATTCTCTCTGGGAGTTGAATGAAACTGAAGGAAAAATGGTCCTTGATAAACTGGGAAAAGGTGAGGGGTGGAAATGCATTGCAAAGGAGGGTTATCTTGTTATACAAATGCAGTGTCCCAGGTAATCTCTAAGAGGTGCCTTCATAATAAAACGTCCTTCTGGGCATAATGACACATCTCTGTCTTTTCTCCAGGAGTTTATCCTTCTGATCATTTGATGACATTCATAGGAAGGAGAGCTTAAGACAATTGCATCTCTTTTGGTAAGAAGTTTTCCTATCAAAGAGAGACTTCCCCTATTCCCCCCTCTACCCCTCCTGTTTTGAGAAAAATGGTAAGAGAGCTTGGTTCTAAGTTCTAAGACCCCAACAGAAGGAAATAAGAATATAGTTAAGATATGATTTCAATTAATTAAAAGCAATGAATTTTTAATCCATTAATTATGTTACTCTAATTGGAAGAAGCCTGGGATTAAATACTAAGAAGTTTTACTTCAATTTTCCTTGTAACTATCTGAAATGGGCTTTCTTAAATGAAAGTTTGATTCTTTAAGAGTAATCACCACAGATTACTTAGTTATTTTTAGATAGGAGAAAAAGAAGAAAATATGCAATTTGTGGGAAGTAGGGAAATGAGTTATTTTAACACAAGTCTGAGCTTTATTGCGGTTCTCCTCTATAGTATATTAAGTTCATTGACCACAAAATAACACAGTGACCACATCAAAATTACCCAACCACAAATTCTAGGCCAAAACTAGCCATTTTACAGAATATGCTTGGTTATGATATTTATTTTAGAAGCATGTTTGGCTTCTAAAATACAAAGTACTTTGACATCTTAAGTTCACACTATACATAGAACCGATTCTTAAAGGGTTGGACGCAAAAGCCAACCTACATTTCACTTTGTTCATGACATTCCTGTCCCCTGTTGGGGATAGGGGAAGGCATGGAGAAGAAAGAAGAAGAAAGCAGAAAATGACCCATGTTTTTCTTCTGAATTTCTATAAATTACAGGAAAGGTCAGACCAGTTTGAGCCATGAGGGGGAGATGGATTCCTATTTTTAAAAGATACATACGTAATTTACTGTATGCATATTTTTTAAGCTCTGCCTTCTAATGATTGTTAACCTGACTTTTCATAACCTGATCTTTAACTCTATAACGACTGTCTTCAAATACTTAGGCAGCTCTCAGTCTTGCAGTTTTGTGGTTGTTTTTGTTTTGTTTTCTTTTTGTTTTCCCTCTTGTCTGACATGTTTTTCTACTTTTCCTATTGTCAACATATAGAATGCCTACCTTTCTTCCTGAAAAATTATTACTTTTGCTACTGCCACTAAAAGCCAACTAGGACCAAGAGCAGATCAGAGGTCCTCCCTGTCTTATAACATCCAGTTATTCCTGGAATGAGCAGTAGAAGCGGGCTCCAGGAATAACAGGGGAAATCGATCCATTAATACACATGAGCAATAAACATGTAAAAATACTCATCTTCATTAACATTAAAGAATCGAAGTTATGATAAGTTGACAATGTTATTTTAAATTATAAGAATAGAGTAGGTAAAAAGTTACCCAAATATTTCTGCATAGTAGGAGTTTTTTTCTTTACCATTTTCCCTATTTTCCAAGATACTTGTGCTACTTCAATAACCACAAATATAAATGTTATTAAATAAACATGATACATGCCTACTTTGTAAAATGAGTAAATAAAATAAAATATCCCTTCAGTCCTACTTACCATCCAAAAGTATCCACTGATCTGTTTTTTAACTTTCTTCCAATCATTTTTTATTCATAATTATAATTTTTAAAACACTTTGGTTTGGCACTATAGATTCAATATTAATATTTTGCTAATACTATCTCTTTTCCAGAAAAGACTATGCAAGTATTTAGATTGAAATATATAAAATTGCCATTTCAGTAGATTGAAAATGGTCAAATATCAGCAATTTCATATTGTTTAAAGGAACAGTTGTAACCAAAATTATAGTGATGAAGAGAATGACAGGTAAAATGAAAGCAATAATCTTCTTATGCCAATGTATATATATTTAATGTGTGCCTATAAAAACATCACACAAAAAGTTTAAAACATGAAAACTTATTTAAAACAAATAGGCACTTATAGGAATAGATAAAACATCAAGTTGTATAGTCCATTTATTTTCAGAGAATCATTGCTCTGGAGGGAACCTTGGGAGGTCAGACATACCACAGTGGATGGGGCCTTGTTCTATGACCATCATAGCCTGGTTCCATGCCAAAATTGAAGTTCAAATGCTGGTCAGGAGTATGGCAAAAGTCCAAACTACAGCAAGGATGTAACTTTCAGTCATTGCAATGAGTCAGTGATTGTGTTCAACTACAAACCATTGGTACTCTAAAAACAAACTAAATTCATCTAATAGGCAAAGATAACTAGAAACATAATAAAACTGTTATTAGAATCACTTTAGCATAATTCAAGGGGTGCCAAAAAGGCCTAGCCCTCAAAAATAGTTTTCTTACCATTGTCTGAGTTTGGTCAACTCATTCCTTTTTGTCAAGGTTTGCACTGCCTAGTCCATGATACTTTTTAAGTGCAGATATCACTGAGGGTAACACATTAAGACACAAGTTTAAGTGCTACTCTTTTCCTTTAAAAGAGGCAAATAAGAACACCAGTCATCAGAAAATGGTAGACACAAAGAAGTTCAGAAAGGGGAGATAGCACAATGATGATAAATTCATTTTTTCCACAATTTTCCCTAAAGACTTTGGCTTACATTTCATCCAATGACAAATCATCTAATCTTAACTTTCAAAAGTCCAGACAGAATCCAAATAATAATTGGATTCTATCGCAGAAAATTATTTGAACAGCACTCACAATGTATTTTATGGACATCTTGAATTACCAACTAATTGCAGTAATATCGAAACTCCCTTTGCACATACCTGTAAGGTTACCTGATTACCTCACACCTTTTTCTATTTTAGAGCTGCTCTCAGACATGCAGTTGAGTCTTAGCAGTTTGCTTACACTTCAGATCCTGCAGACCACTCCACAGCCAACTGAACCAAGAGTGATCAACGGTTCTAAACTGAATCAACCAGAATCTTTGTTCTGGGAATCTAAAAATGGGACTTAATGGGACTAGTTTGTCTCTTGCAGGTAGAAGGATTCCTGCAAGAGACAAACTACCTGCAAGAGACAAACTAGGAGTGGGTGTCCTGACCATGATCCACTATGCTTTGGAAAAAGCAGAGAGTCAGCAAAGAGAAAGAGAATGAAACAGACATACAGAGAGACATGGAGGTGAGAGGGTGTGTAGTTTCCATAAAAGACTAAGAGAGAGTCTCCTTTGGTGACTTTCCAGCTCCTGTACTTCATCAGTGGCATTTGACTGTATTTTGAGATTGTGAGTCCTGAGGCTGCCACTGATTCATAACAATATATTTATCTTTATTTCTTAAATTCACTTAGGTTATAGTTATACAGTAACAAAAGCTACAACACCACCGAAAATAAACCCCATCCAAACAATACTGGCTAATACTTATGGAGCACCTATAAATGTAAAATTGTGTTTTATGTCTTTATAAGATTAATCTACTTTAGCTTCACAATGAGCTTATGTGATAGAAAATAATCATGTCGAAGGTGGCATTTGGAAGAGCAGAGTAAGAGTTCAAGCAGTTTTCAATGATTATCCAGTGTTTAACTATACTGGAGTATATGCAGAGTTCATAAAGTATTGTATTATATGCTTGGCATCAGAATCATTGGGATGCATTAAAAAACAAGCAAAAACAACTCCTAGGCCCAGGTTGGACCAGAGAATCACAGCATCTAGAGGAAAGAGATTATTTTAGTCACTTCCAGGTGATTCTTTTGTTTGCTTTGAGAACCACTACTCAATAATCTAAGCAGAGGGACTTTTGCTGGGGTTGTGGTAGCAGTATCTGTGTGTGTGTGTGTGTGTGTGCATGTGTGTGTGTACACATGCGTTTTTATATCAGGGAAGAGCAACAATGCAAAATGGATGAAGAGTTTCACTTGCTTTACTAACCCCAGATCCATCAGCCCCATTTCTCCTGCCACTACAGATCTAATTTTCCAGGATTCAGGCCTGAGAATGAAGTAGTGAGTTCATCAATGAGAGGATTTTAGACTCTCCTGGGAGCCAATATTTTCTATACAGATTTTCAATCCTAATAAGAAACATAAAAATTCAGTTTTTGAGAAATCCCACCTAGAAAAACAGGAGTTTGGAATAATGTTCTAAATCATAAAATTCCCTTCTGTATGATATCATGCACAGTTTCTTTCTTGAGTAGAAATATATATTTGTTTATTATCTTTTAAATAAGAGGGATTTTCTGACATGCCATCATTGTGCAGATGGAACCATTCCATTCCTAAAGAACCAAACCATTCCATTCCTAAAGAAAATATTCCTAAAATATTTTCTGTCATATTTTATTGGTTCTTCTGGTTATTAAATTTGACATACTATAAATCCCCTGTTTGCCATTAAGCATATTGTGAATGACAAGATAGTATTAAGCATTTTTGGCACACAGATTGCATTTGGGCAATCAATAGCACCATCATTCTAGGAAAATTATTGCTGTAATCGAAGGAGGGGATGGTCATCAAGGAGAATTCTATGTTCTCTTTATACTTGGACTTAGCAAAGAAAGCCAAAAATAAAAACTAGGACAGTTCAAAGTTGCAAACATTCTGATTAATAATGATGAAGGAAGGCAGGAAATAAATGGTTGCAGTTGAGACAGAAGATGTGGCCTTGCTTTTGCATGGTATCTTCCCAGCAGCATAAGGCATGGAAAATATCAGAGGCCATTACGCAAGCGTAGATGGCACTACCCAATCTCACAGCCAAGTGCACCAACCATCATTAATTTTTTTAAAAATTATGTTTTAGGTGTTTCCCTGTTAATGAGTTGATTCTGTTTTTAGAAATCATGGGAAATATGTAGACACTGATGTCACTGTTCCTTGGTTTGGCTGAGGATGCCTACTGTGAGCAAAGGTTTTTCCTCCCTTGGCTGCAGGCCACTAGATTGCTGTTCTCTCCCTGCCTGTTCCCCTCCCCATTTCCTCCTCCATAGACAAACACCAGGGTCATAGGAAAAATATGCTTTTAAAGGTGTAAATCTCCTCTCTCTATGCTGATTAATTATATTATATAATTTTAAAGTCATCCGTATTTTTTTTCATGGCTCCTTTTTTGAATATAATGAAAAAATTATTTGTAACGATTAGCTTCATATTTGTGTCCTCCTTTTGTCATAAGCTCCATGAGAATGAGAACCTGGCTTGTTTTTTTCACCTCACCACCTATAAACCCAGTGCCATGAACAATTCCAGGCACATAGAAAATGTTTAAAAGCTGTATGTGTGTGTATGTGTATATATAAATATATATATGTTAATGATGAATGCTTATCAACTACTTAACCTTGTATCCATTGTCACTGAATGCTTTTCACTGAAAGAATCTGTGATAACCTTTTATTGTTAGCTCAATTTATTAAGTAAAAAGATCTAAGGAGTCAAAGGACTACTACTTTCCAATACACAAATATACACAGATTTATCCCCACCCCAAAAAATCCACAGTGTGCTTATTAGAACACAGCATCTCTCTCTTTGAATTTTTGACATCCACATCTCAATAATCCCAATAATCCTCTCCTTAATACCAGTGTTCACATTTTTGCATTGTAGTTCTTAGGCCTGTGTTTCCCTACAAAATTACAATGTCCCAAGAATGGTGACTTTACCAGGCACCCAGGGATCAATGACACGTACTCTAAACACCTTTGCTGAGTGATCAAGGCAGAGTATTTGGAATGGAAACTCCAATTCTAATTAGCATTCTCATTACTAATATTCTATCATGTTGTTTTTCTAGTTCGTTTCATTTTTTAGTAGCCACATAATATTGGGTGAGTTCAATCTTTTCTTCCTCAGAAGCTTTGATTTCTATTAAGCTATTTGCAGTTTCTTTAAGCACCCATATCAGGCACACAAAAAGCACACCCTGGGATGTTCTTCAGTTGAGGGCAGACTAAACTATGAATTAGAGGACTACACACTTGGTTTAAATCAAATGCCATATCTACACATTTCATGGAAAAAGAAAGCAGCCAGAAATAATAAATCTTCCTTTGGTTGCTAGCTAAAATTTCTCAGCACTCTATGAAGTATACATAAAAATTCTGTTGAAGACCATAACAAAATTATTAAGTCCTTTGACATATTTTTTAACTTGTGGTATAGATTTTATTTGAAAAACACTTAAAAAATCATTTTGCCAATCCCTAACTAACCAAAGAAATCAAAATCATTATTCTGAATTAACTGAGATAAAATAAGAAAGAAAAAAATAAATAGCATTTTGAAAAAGGTATAACATAAGGGATAGAGAGGTGAGCTATTATGAGAAAAATTTACTAAAAATGTAAGAAACAAACTACACTGTATAAGTGACAGAAAACAAACATTGTAATCCCAATTTTATGAGAAAAACAAATCTCTCAAAATTTTGGCATAAGATTAAAGTCATGGGGCATTTTAATTAAAAACTCTGTAAATACAGACAAGGGCGTATTTTACCTTGAAGATCCAGAGGCAAGTAGCAACTTATTACTCTGCCTCAAGGGCCTTTCAAGCTAGAAAGTGATGATTCCAAGACTTTCAGGGCTTGAAATAATTATAAGATAGAGAAAAGATAAAGTCTTACCTTTCATCTCTAAAGAAGTTCATGGGTCTCATTGTCCAAAGATGAATGTATAAGCACTGTTCTTGGCACTGCTACAGAACGCACAACACTGACACATCCACACCCTACACAAAATCCTTGCTAAAAAACTGTTTTTTCCTTTTGGTTTGTTTGTTTGAGATGGAGTCTCGCTCTGTTGCCCAGACAGGGGTGCAGTGGCACAATTTTAGCTTGCTGCAACCTCTGCTTCCCAGGTTCAAGTGATTCTCATTCCTCAGCCTCCCGAGTAGCTGGGATTACATGCCTGCCACCATGCCTGGCTAATTCTTGTATTTTTTAGTAAAGACAGGGTTTCACCATGCTGGCCAGGCTGGTCTTGAACTCCTGACCTCACGTGATCTGCCCGCCTCAACCTCGCAAAGTGCTGGGATTATAGGCTTGAGCCACCATGCCCTGACAAACTATTGTTTTCTAACCAATTCTAATTGTAGGAAGATTTTTAGTTCTTTGAGGAAAAGAAAAAGTTTCTTCTTTTACTCGTGTTCCAAGAGCATTTGATATACAGAGGGTAACTAGCATGCACCCATATTAGATAGAGACATAATCAAATTAAATCCCACGAACTCCTTTCACTATGACCTCACAAAATTCATTCACTCGGAATTTCCAGAAATCTGAAGTCAATCATTCTCCATCAGTGAATCTCCAACTTAGCTGCACTAGAGGGACATCTGTCTATACTTCTTCCTTCAGAACACAAAAGTCAAGATAATTGCCAGAGTAAAATATTCATATTCTTTTTTCTTTTCTAGTTAAGAATGTTTCAATTTTGGATAAACTGTCAGTGGACATGAATCCTAAGAAACCCATTAACATCTGGGAGCTGGAATGACTTTCTTTGGAAATTATCTTATATTTCACATTATTTTAATAATGGAGCGTTATTTTGCATTTAATGTGCGCAGAAACCCCATAATGCAGCATTAGTGACTTTTAACCTTGGTTAATGATCATAAACACCTTAAAATGTCTATATTTTTATTTTTTGTTTTCAGCTAAACTGAAAGTCAGTATTTTGAGGTAGGCAGAAGCTGCCAATAGCACCTTCAGTAACTATGTTTTCTTTCTTTCTCACGTAGCAGAAAGCTAATTTTGTTGGTGTTGGCAAAGTTCCTACCTAAAGCATTTCTTAGACTCCTTTGCTGTTAAAGGTATCCATATAATGGGATTTCCAGACAATAATATATAAATGACTTTATTGGAAGGAGTTTCTGGGAAAGCACCTTATGTAGGAAATGGACTCATGTAATACCAGATATATCCTTTTTGCCCATGGCACATTTTCCTTTTTCTTGCCAGAAATACAGATCTATGGGATAAAGCTCTCCAGCAACCATCTCAAGCAGACTGTGGGGAAAAACAAGAAAATCAGCCCTGACATCTTTGAGACACTGGACTGCTTACTTCTGAATTTTTGGCTTTGAGGGAGAAACACAACACCTATCTTGCTTAAATCACTGTTTCTAGCATTATCTGTTACATTCAGCTGAATAACTTTCATGTTCTGTAACAAGTCCAAGGTCTCATAGCTATAAAATAATGTAACTTCTTCTAATTCTGCATTCAATAAAGAATGCTAAGAACAGACATGTTCAACATTAATTCAGCTGGCTGCAGTGATATGTAAGGGCTAACTTCCAGGACTAGAAAGATCCCATAGGCCCATCTGTATCCCAAGCTACAAAAATATCTTGTTTACTGTATATTTCATTGTTTGTTTTTTTCTATTCATCAAGTATTTTGACAGCCTACTATTAACAAATATTGCATTGTCTAGAGACCAACAACAGAAAATGTCACCGCTATCAAGAAGTTTATAGTCTAGTCTTGTGGATATTTCCAATTAATAGTTAAGCAAAGAATTTTTATAATTGTGGTAATCTGTTACTATGACAGCAGAAAATGGGGAGATCTATTTCAGTGTTCAGGGTGAGAGAAAGCTTTAGAGAGAATGTGTCATATGTGCTGACTTATGAAAGATAAGGATGGACTAGTCAGGTAACTGGGTATGAGAAAAGGGAAGGTGAGTTTAATGCATAAAAAAGAGCATGTGCAAAGGTCTTGAGGTTTAATAAAGATTAGGATAAGTGATTCACAATTAGAGTGGAAAAGTAGGCCTGAAATGTAGACTCTCTTAGACTGTGTTTGAGATTTTGGACTTTATCACAGAAGCAATGGAGACCATGAAATGCTTGTAAATGGGAAAGGGATATAACTAAATATCTCTTAGGATTAAAGAGAAAAATATCCAAAGTTATTTTTTTAATTATTTGGAATAAGACAAGAGGAAGCAGAAATAATTGTTAACATATTATTATTGCAGTAGTTCTGACTGGTAAATATATTGGTGAATTCGAATCCAGTGATAATGGAGGAGTTAGAAAGAAGTGAACAGATTTGATAAGCATTTAAGAGGCACCTGCCTCTGGATGCATAGCTGATTGGATAACAGAGCAGCAAAAACACAGATGTGAAAAATACCTTCCTTGTTTTTGATATGAACTGAACTGTCATAAATTACCAAGAAGAATGCAGGAGAAGGAAATATTTTGATAAAAAGAGCATTAATCCAGTTTGTTGAGTTTAAAATAAGTGTAACACATCCAAGTGAGAATACTGAGTAGGCATTAAGTACAAAGGACTAAACACAGGAGAATTCAGATGGTGTATTCATGGTGAGGGAATCCTCAGCATGTAAGTGACAACTTTATATATATTTATTGCCACACTTCTGCCTCTTTTGTTTCTAGATTAGAAGCTCTTAGTATTACCGAAAAGTAGTTTTATGCTATGAGAATTAGGTAGCTTACTGTCTCTTCACCCATCTTATTTGCCATACTTAATTTTCTCTCTTTGAAATTCCAAATAAGTCGGTCAGAAAGCAAATTTTTTTCAGAAAGCTTCTCCACCATTAAGCACTGTATCTGCTTTCTATAATCTATTAATATTACAATAATAGAAGAACAACATCAATACTTTACCAAGCACATAAATGTCCCAGACACTGTTACATCCTTTGCATGTATAATTGCTAATTTTCTCAACACTTACATGAAGAAGTATTTTCAGAAGCATTTTGTCAGTGAAAGAATCGAGATTTAGAGCAGCTGCATTGAGCAAGATTATTCCTATGCTAAGGGGCAGCTTGTGTTCAATCATGAGGACTGGACACCCAGATTGTTCCTAAGAGTTCCCATTGAGAATATAATAAATAAATGTTTTGTAGGGGGCAGAAGCTTTTTTTCTTTCCTCTCTTATGTCCTCCACCTGGGGTCCTGCAAATTAGACTGACAAAAGACAGATGAACAGGAGAAAAATGAATACTTTATTAACATATGTAACCTACAAGAGAAATTCAGTCATGAGTAACCCAAAGGGGTGTTTAAAACCTGGGTTTACATAGCATCTGAACAAAGATCATTATTTGTAGAGTACTGAAAAGACAAAAAACAAGTTCTTAGGCTTCCAGATGTTGCCAACTTTGGGAAGGTAACTATACGGGGGAAACAGATGTAAGATAAAGACTATCTTAGCAAGGTTTGTTTATGCAGAACAATCTGGTAGCTGAAATTCTATCTTCTTCAGGACCATAAAACTTAGTGGAAAGAGGGGATTTATGGCAGGCCTCATTTCTCAGAAACTTCTGCCATACGGTTACATAATGGAAGCTCTGAGAAGGCTTCTTTCTGCATGTGTGGATTTTCTTTTTGGTTCTAGCTAAAAATAATTTTTATGCCAATGTGTTATATTTTGGGGTAGCATGTTCTGATCCCCTGTGGCTTCATGGAAATAATAGAAACAAGTATCGGCTCTTTCTAAACTGGCCCAAATCCTCCATGCAAATCATTCAGAAGTGTTTCAAAGGAAAGTTACATTTAGAAATAACATAAAGGTGATACTCAGAATGCAACCATGGGTCAGATTTTATACCTGTTTCCTTTATTTACTTTTGTGAGGGCAATGAACAATAGAGGCTACGTTTCATTACTTTATAAAATAATATGTCAAAAGAGTCCTCAAAATCCATTTGTTCTAATAAAGATCTCAGTAGGATGTTAATTTAGGATGCTTATAAAAAATAACAATGTAATTTTTACAAGAAGAGCAAACATTCTGTCTATGTGGAATATCCAGGTCCTGATTCTGTGCTCACTGTTTCTAAGAATTTGACACATTAATGAGATGAGTGGATTAAAGTAGAGAGAAACATTGTTCAGACTGCATTTCAACTTTCATCTGTTTATATCAATCATCCCACTTTTTTTTTCTTTTTAAAATCTTATCTTTACAGATTTTGCTTATTTTGTGCAGAGGATGAGGCTTAAGATGAATTTAAACCTGTCTTAGTAGATTATTTCTTTAAGCACAAAATACAAATTTATTATATGAAATATATATATACATATTTTAGAAGCATTTCTAGATAATATGAAATAAAATGGAAATGCCTTCATATGGCTTAAACATATTTAATTTTCAAATATTTTTCTTACAAATTATTCTATCTAGTAAAATATATCTTTGACATAATTTTTGAATAGTTTTCTTTAAAATAAAATATTTTTAAAAAACTACTAGTTACCCCAATATAAAAATAATAAATTTACAAAATACGGAAACAAAATATTTATCTATTTATCTCGTAACTGTGATTATGAAGGTATCACATAAATGATATAAATGACTATAAGATGAATTTTGTGTTTTGATAGCCTAGTTTACATAATTTATTTGCTCATGAAAACTATCAATTAATATTATGAATTAGCTTTGGAGCCTTTTATTTGCTTAACACACTTGATGACAAATTCATAATATAAGAACGTGAAATTAGATGAACAATTTGATTAGTGCCCGCAGCACTGAAGCAGTTATTTCAGTACTATAAACCTCAAGTGCTGCAAACCTAAAGACTACTGTCCTCCCAAGAGTCTGCCTCAAAAGCTGAAAATCTAGGCCTCTTTTCCCCTTCCAGTTGAAGTGACTGTCTCTTACTGGCTGGCTATACCCTGGAAATATTCAAGGGTGGAAATTCTGGGAAAATATAGTTCTGTGAGACCATAGAAGGATGTGGTATGATGCCAAATTAACAGCAGACAATCTACCATATTATATTATTTTTAAAAAGTTAAAAAGCTGGATGGACTTTAATGTTTCCATCTTAAGTATGCTCATTAAAACTCATTATTACTTCTTTCTGCCTATAGGTACTCCAGACATCCTAAAGTTTGAACAGAAAGGAACTTAGCTTTAAATTCTATAAAAGCATTGGATATGGTGAAGAGTAAACATAAATTGTTCAGTACTGTGCTTCTTCTTGTTCTATCTACATTTATTCCCTCAGTGTTCCAATGTAGATGTATGGATTGACTTATCATGTATACACTGACAACTCTCAAATCTGTTTCCGGCCTTGACTTTTCCCCTTTTATCATGAAAATATTTCCAGTGTCCAACCAACCCTCACTTCGATGGCTTCCACCCTAATCTAAGGCAAATGTGATTGATTACCTGCTTTAATTAGAGTCCCAACTTTGATCATTAGCCTTTTATTCTCAACAAAGCAGATTGAGTATATAGTATCAATCCTCTGCCCAGAAACCTTTAGTAGCTTCTACTCTTGTTGAAAGTAAAAGTTAAAATTCATTTCAGTGTCCTATAAGGTCCTTGGATATCTGCTCTTATTATCTTTTGGACTTCACTTTCTATTACTCTCCCCCAACACTTACTTCACTCCAGCCCCACTGGACACCTTGTTGTTTCTCTGCTACACCAAACATCCTCCCACATCAAGCTCACTGAACTTGTTCTTCCTTCTACTTTGAGTACTTACTTCACTCAGGATTCTGATCAAATGTCACCTTCTCAATAATGCCTTCACTGACTTTTCAACATAAAATCTTACCCAAGAACTCCATCCCTCTTTTTATTTGCTTAAATTAATCCTTGGCAAATGTCAATATATATGATATAATTATTCATTTTAATCTCTTTTTTCCACTAGATTTTATGCTTCTTGAGGAAGAGAACTTTGTCTTACTCACTGCGACATCCAAAGAAAGAGCAAGCAGATCCCAGCATTTTGTAGACACCAAATAAGTAATCTGTGAATGAATAAATGAATAAAAGCTGAGTTGTATTGAGAAATAATGACACACAGATGTGATTGGCAAGCAAACATATGGATTCAACCATAATAAATAAGTGTATTGTCATATCCAAGAAAGAAGGTATCTACTACATAGCTAAGCTCATTTATCTAAAGTGAGTATTAACAACTATTATTTAATTTGATATATACTCAGTCATTTCTATTTTATTTGACTCTAACTTAATGTAATATGCTGACAGGCTATGAAGTAGCCTTTCTTCATAAAATAGCACAATAACTCCAGGCTCTTTAGAATAGTAAGAGGATTATGTCATTTGTTACTTTCAAAATAAGTGTTAGCAATACAAAAATTTTACCTCTTTTGTGATATATGAAGATTAACTTTGAATTGGTATTTAACTGGGTTTCTGATCAGATTTCCCAATATTTTGCACTGACAATTTCTATTTGCATTTCCTTCTCTCATCCACCTTCCCAACTTCACTCACTGCCTTCCCTCTACTTGAATGTTCTTCCAGCATTGATATGCTTATAATATATGTTCTCTGCATCTGAGACTTACTTCACATGCTAATACCCTGGCAAACCCTTTCCTGGTTCACACAGACGAAGACAAAGCCACTCTTTCTGTGCTCTTTTTGCACCATGATCACAGTATTTGAAGGAAGAAGCTATGTATCTCATATAAATATCCCTAGTGCCTTTCACATTGCCTTACTTATAGTAGATGCCTGTTACATATTATTTTCTGAATGAATAAATGAATGAATTCATGCAGGGAAAACAAACTGGCATTCAAAGCTAAATAGCAGCTCCTAAATTCTCACAATTACTGTTGAAATCACACTGTTTTGTATTCCAGAGACATAAAGTTCTGCACTGAGAAAAAAAAAATACATTAATTTCCATAAAGTCACATACCTTGAACTCTGAGGGACAAAAATATTTAATTTCCTAATGTGAAAACACAGTTTAAAGAAATTAAACCAACAATTTTCTCACTCAAGTAACATGTTTTATTTTAACCCAATGAATATGTTTATAAAAGACTTTAATGTCTATAAATTTTGCTTCTGTAAAAATTGATGGATCTGGTAAAGTTTAGTCACTAAATTATGCAAAGGCAGGGCAATTTGATTTTTTCTAATGAGATTGTTAATTTCTGTAGCTTAAAAAGATATGAAACAACTCTTATTTCTAACTTCATCCTCTTGCTGATATCCTACTCCCTTCCCATTCTTATTGGCAGTAAACTTGTCTTCCCTGCCAAGTGAGTCACTTGAGATAGGAACATTTATTGCTTACAACCTACTTGGGTCAAATCAATACAAATAATATATAAGAATAAAAATTCACACTTTATGAATACACAGAAATGTGTAGGTATATAAGTGAATTGTTTAGGAAACGAAGTCTCCAGATAATGAAAAAAAATGTTGCTGGATATCAATCTTACTAATTTTAGAATTAAAATATGGTGCTAAAATGGCTATTACTCCAACATCTATGATATCCAAAGAACCAAAAAGCTAAATATTAGTTTAGCAGTGAAGGAAACCAAAATATGCCACCACAAAATATGTTTCTTTGGTATATTTTGAGATGGCTATTTAGAGGGGTTGCAGACACAGGAATAGCTATGAAAAGCTGTCCTTTTGTGGAAGAGATTTGCATCTGTAAAGGAAATCTACATTAGAGAAATAAACAGCAGATGCAAATAGGCTTTATCTGACCACACACCCCACCCTTATTTGCCTTATCTGAATCTAGGAAGTGATTAACAGAAAAAGAGACTGTCTGAAACTTTTAGAGGTTTGACAGAGAACATTTAACTATGGGCTCCCATCTATTTTTCTGAGGACTGCTACCCATGAAGCTTCATCGGCATCATCACAAGGCAGCCTTTGTTCACCATGCCTTTCCTCCCCTCGCCTTTCCATAACCTGTCACCACGCTTCAAACCTCTATTCCTTTCTCTATGAAACAAACCTTCAGTCACCTGGCTCTTCGAGTTTCATATTTTTTATGACTCATGTGTGCATACATGTCCATGCAATAAATTTGTATGCCTTTTCTCTTGTAATCTGACTGTAGTCATTTTATTTTATAGACTCAAATATCGAACTTTCCTATAGTAGTTTTTACGATACATCCATGGATTCTTTGATACCCCTCCTTGAAAATTGGAGCTTTGTGTCCCCTCCCTTAGTGTAGGATAGACTTAGTGATTTATTTCTGGCAAATATAATCGTAGAAGGATGAGACATTACTTCCAAGATTTGTTTATAAAGCAATTATGAGTTCTATGTTGCACATATTCAGCCTTTTTTTTCTCCTCTCCCCACCCTCATTACTCACTCTGGAGGAAACCAGCTACTATGTCACAGTATAAATGAGGCAGTTATGGAAAGATAGTAACTAACTTTTATGTACTGAGGACACTCAAGAAGCCCAATGGAGAGGTTCACATGGCAAGGAACTAAGGCCTTGAGCCAACAGTCACATTAAATAGGCTGTTTTGGAAGAGAATCCATCAACGTACTCAAGATTTCAGATGTCTTTGCTGTGACTTGATGTCTTGACTACAACGTTAGGAAAGCCCCTGTATTAGTTTTTTTTACTGCTATGGAATAAATTACCACATATCAAATGGCATATAACAACATATATTTATTATCTTATGTTTTTCATGAATCAGGATTTCAAACACAGCTTAGGAGGGTCCTCTCTTGAGGGTTTCACAAGGCTAAATCAAAGCTAAGCTTCACTGCTTTAAGGAGCTCAGAGTGTTCTTCCAAGATGCTTGCTGACAGAATCTATTTCCTTGCAAGGGAAGAATTCATGGTGGCTTGCTTCTTCAAGGTCCATTCATCCAAATAGGTTAGACCTATACAGGAAAATCTCCATTTGATTAACTTAAAGACAATAGAGATTTTAATCATATCTGGAAAAATCCCTTCACTTTTGCCATATTCTATTGATTAAAAGAGGATTACATAAAGTTGTGGATACCAGGAGGCAGGAATCAGGGGGGCCATCTCAGAATTCTGCCTAATACAGACCATATATCAGAACTACCCACCTAAGCTCTTCCTAAAGTCCTCACCCATATGAGCTAATAAATGTTTGTTTTATTAGGTCACTACATTTTGGAGTATTTTGTTACACAGCAATAAATAACAAATATGATGAGGTTATACTTGCATAAATTACACTCAGAGAAGGAGTATATAATATTATCACTGTTTTCTTCTTGATTCAAAAAGCCCAGTTCTGCTAAAAGTAGTTGTTAAACAGTACTATATTATGTAAGGGTATAATCTTTGAGTTTCATGTGAAGAACTTACAGGGAAAAAAAAAAGCACAAAGACAGGTAGAAATGTTAAAATATAATCCCAATACTCAATGATTAAAATAGAACTGGTACTAATTCTTACATCAAAACTGTTCATTTGAAACCACTGGAGCTTTAGCATAATACCTTTTTTGAGGTCAAAGTAGAAATTTAGAGGCAGAATTATTGTATAGCAAAATCAAATAAAAAATATTTCTAACACCAGTAATTAAAATGTTACATATTAAAAATTATGAAATATTCAATTTTCATTGGCTATTACTGCAAATTAAACAAAATTCTTCTTTCCACATCAGTGCATAATGTAACCTCTGCTTATGAGTAATGAGATAGTAATTGAGTGGTGGCACTGATACATGTTTATCTAAAAAGATTACTTCATTATAAATGAAACTAAAATTTAATGAAAATAATTCTAACCTTTAACATTTTCAAAGAGATTTTTCTGTATAATCTCTCTTTTTCAATACACTCCTGATCTTCTTGGGAATAAACATTTTTATTACATGTAAGTTAATTATCTATAATTCAAAATTATTAATTATGTGTAAACAATCTTGCTTTCAAATATTTGTTAGTTACTTAATCTGCTGCCTTTATAATTTAACATATGAAATATTTATTTTAATAAAATAATTAATTCAAAAAGATAATATTTTAAGCAAAATAGTGACTGTCTTAACAACTCAGAAAACTAAACTAAAGAAGACAAGTCTGCTTTAGTGAGATCATTTCCACTGATCAAATAAATGATGAAATTTATTTGTTGTTTCAAAAGTGAAGAGAGATGAAGACCTTAGTAAAGCTATAAAGATATCTTTACTATTTTGATGAATTTCCAGCATAGAAGTGATATGTTTATTCATATATAAGTATAAATATAATTTTAAACCCAAATAAAAAGGGATTTTAGACTTTTAACTTTTTTGCTTATTATATATTACCCTTTTAGATATATGAAAATATAAAGACTCTTTATATTGTTTGCTTATTCTTATACATTATCATTTTTGCAACATTTACAATAATAAAGAGTTGGTTCTATGTGCAACCCTAAATCTTATTTTTATGGCCAGCAGCACAACTTCCAAGTAGAAATGATGAAAACAAGGGAGCAAAAGGAAAGAGTAAGCAATCAAAATTTTGTCCTGAGGAGAAAGAAGCCTCTGATATCTAACTGATGATAAGGCAGTTTATGAATACAAGAATTCCAGAAAGCAATTTTACAATATTGCCTTAAAATAATAAAATTCTAGAAATAGGATGTAGAGCAATGTTGAATGGTGGAATCAGCAATGGAAAAGTATTGTTATATCCATTATTTCATTTAATCTTCACAAGTTCCTGTGAGTGACTAATGGCAGGATACAAAATTTCTGCCTTTTGTGTATGAGAAACTGATTCTCAGAAACATTAAGTTATTGGTCCAAAGTTATGTAGCTACGACATGATCGACCTAGGAATAAAACTAAAATTTTATGACTAGTTTTCTGAAGTTTTTATTCACTAGAAAATGTTACCTTCACTCATCTATAAATACACCTTTAAAATTGGATCTCCATGAACTAATAAGAACCAAGGAATCTTAATTTTAAAATGACAATGTTAAAATTTTATAGATTTCAGACACATAGAAATCAACCCATAAAGTGACTGGTACTTCAGCCAGCTTTGCAAAGTAGCTTTACATAGTAGATTTTACCAATTTATGGATAAGAAATAGTCTTATAATATCAAATAGCTAATAATCATTGGAGCCATGAGACTTTGTCTTTTGCAAGCTAAGTGCAACTCAGGGATTTCTAGGTAGATTATTCTCAAATTGGAGTACTTATATCCCAAAGCCATTGCCCATGAATGTGTTTGAAATTGTAGGATAAACAAAACACACTTTTCAGAGTATTCATTTTACTTCATACTGAGCACCATATCACAGTTTTCTTATACTAAAACAATTGCAAATACATACAAGATGCAAAAATCAAATGAATAAAGGAAAAGAACTTCAGATATTTCTTAAATTGGTGTTTTGTTGTTGTTGTTTTAGGTTCTGTCCCCATGCTCCCTGGGTGTTCATTTACTTTCCTCTCATGTCAGGGTACTATTTGGAAAAGTTAGGCAAGTATTGCTTTTTGTATGAAGGTCATGAAGCCCCTTTCTTTCTTTTCATCTCTTTCCATAATACAGTCCTCTAGAGTGAACCCAAACTTCAGTTCACACTCTTTTCTTAAAATCCCAGGTCAAAGAGTATCATAATTATTCCCCAATTTGGGAATTTCTTACACATCTGAAAACTGAAAACATAGATATATACTATGCCTTCTGGTTAGACTAGTTTGATAAAAGAGCACTGTGTGCTTTCCAAATTCACCACTTATATTCTAAATAATTACACTATTGCCAGTTTCATACTGACTTCTCATTAGTGGGTTGACCTATGCCTCCTGCTCCATTTGGTATACCTCCAGGGACTACAGGTTGGATTTACCTTGAGACTTTCCTTCTTAAGTTCCACCTGATGAGTTATCCCTCTCCTTTCCCTGCCTATCCAACCCCATCAGCTATAACCTTTCTTTTTCCTATTCCTGATCTACAACACTCTGCAACAAAAACAAGGATGACATTTTACTTAGAAGTTGAGATAGGAATTGAATAAAATAATAAATTGAATTTGTAGAATTTCTGACCACCTTCAAGTGTCATAAGTCAAACATTTTGCCATTCACACTGGGCAATTATTAAATTTCTACTGTGTAGAAACCCTAACTCAAGGTTTCTAAGATAGTAAAAATGTATATCTCATAGCTGTATTAAAATATTAGACAATTTAAATTAACAGTAGCAAATGTTTTTAAGGTGGTAAGATTATATGTATATAAATACACACATATATATATATATTCCTTTTTATCTTATTAATAGCTTTTTTATGAAAGTTTGAGGTGTATAATAATCGAGAACTCAGTACAGAGAATTCCTATACATCCCCTCTTTATCATCTTACAGTTTTCCTCATTATTAACATCTTGGATTAGTGTGGTATACATGTTGCAATTGATGAGCCAATATTGATACATTATTATTAACTAAAGTCCATAGTTCATATCTGGCTTCATTCCTTGTGTTACAGTTGTATAGGTTTTAACCCATACATGGTGTCATGAACCCACCATTATAACATCACGCAGAAAGCTGTCACCGCCCTAATGTTCCCCTGTGTAGCACTTGCTCAACCTTCCTCTTTCCCCCCAAATCCTAAAAACCACAAATATTTTATCATCTCTATAATTTTGTCTTTTCTAGAATGCTATATATTTAGAATCATACAGTATATAGCCTTATCAGACTGGCTTTTTTACTAAGCAATATGCATGTTAGGTTTCTACACACACACACACGTGCATGTTAGGTTTCTATATTTATATGTAGAAACATACATATAAATATGTAGAAACACACACACACACACATATGTAGAAATCTAACATGCACATTGCTTAGTAAAGTATATATATACTTAATTTTTTTGTGGCTTGACAGCACATAGCTTCTTATTGTTGAATTATATTTTATTGTATACATATACTACATATAGTTTTTTTATCAATTCACTGAGAGACATTTTTGTTATTTCCATTTTGGGAGGATTATGAATAAACCTGTACACATTTGTGTGCAGATTTTGAGGTAAGCCTAAATTTTCAACTTATTTGAGTCAATACCTAGAAAAGAGATAGCTGGACCACTTGTAAGGCTACGTTTAGTTTTTCAAGAAACTATTTTCCAAAGTGGCTATATATACCATTTTCATCCTCGCCAGCAATGAATGAGAGATCCTGTTATTCCATATTCTCATCAGCATTTGGTATTGTTGTTTTTATGTTTTGTTTTGTTTTTGTATTTTCACCATTCTAACAGATGACAAAGACATTCTAATTATTTTATTTCATGTTATTGCTTCTCTTCAAGATAAAAGTCTTCTTGAAATATTAAGCTTTATTCCTGCTAAATTGAAAGTCAAACTTAAGTTTACATGCATCTGATTTTTTTAACAAAATTAAAGTATTTAAAATCTAAAAATCTTCTCAATAAAGTTGCTGATAAATTTGAATGCTATAGGAATGAGATAAACCAAAACATTTTCTAACCTAGAAAAGTATGTAATCTGGGCTTAGAAGATACAATTCATGAATAGCATCATCTTGAAAAGAGGTATTTATATTACTTATACTGTGAATAGTAAGCCAATTTCAGTCTGAGAATAAGACATGAAATTAATAAATACATGTAATTTTGAGTTCTTTAGAATTCATTTCAAAGCGACCAAATTTATTACTACTGAGATGCAAGTGAGGCTTCAGACATCTATAGGAAACCTGATTTATTTTCAGCAAGAAAAAAGTGATAGGTAATTTATTAATAAATTTCTTTATAAATGTCTTCATAAGGAAGGGCTTAGAGATGAGAGAAGCTCTATTTTAATAATATAGTCATATCATAAGTAAAAGCCTACTATATGGGTTCATATCACACTACAGAGAAGGAAACAGCTTGATTGGAGTGTATAGAAAGCAAATACATAATCAATAACTAGTTTATTCTTTGTGGAGCAGGATGGCACTTTGCAAAGAGTTTGGAGTTTAGACACTGAAAAACTTGCATGGGAAGAGATTGCTGGCTGATTTGTAGCAAATGCTCAAGAGTTCTGTGGAGGCTTCAAAATAGTTATGTATTGCTGGTTGGGGTTTACAGAAAGCCAATTCGTTAGAGACTTTTATATACTATATATACACATACATATATAGGTATATAGGTATATATATACATGTACTTATAGACGTATATATATGTGTGTATATGTATACATATGTGTGTATATATATATATACATATGTGTGTTTATATATATACACATGTGTGTGTGTGTGTGTGTATATATATGCATATATACCAGAAAATCATGTAAATAGAGACATATAGTATGTTATCTTTTGTACCTGGCTTCTTTCTCAACAAAATGCATTTGAGATTCATCCATGCTGTTGTATCATTTATCAATAATTCAATGTCTTTTATTGATAGCAGTTGTATATTATATGAATGTACCATAGCCTTTTTTAACCACTATCATTTGAAAGACAACTGAGATGTTTCCAGTTTGAGAAGTTAGGAATAAAACTTCCATAAACATTTACATGCATGTTTTTATGTGAACATAAATTTTCATTGCTCTTGGACAAAAAAACTGACTTTTTAAATAAATGGCATTGGATCAATTGACTCTCCATAAAGAAAAAAATAACCTAATTTTTCTTATAATATACACAAAAGTTAGCAGTGGATTGTAAATCATGCCAAATATTTTTTAGTAGAATATGGAAATAACCCTAAAGAAAAATTTTATTGGAATTTTAGTAGACTTAAAAATATTAAATGTATTAACTGTAATAATTTTAAACTATATTAAAAAGAAGAAATTTGGTTATCAAAGACATCAGTAAGAGAGTGAAAAAGGCAATTGTTAGAATGACTTATTATATATATATAACATATATGACTAACAGAAATTTTACATCCAGACTTCATTTACTTTTGCATAATCAATTAGAAAAGAGCAGACAGTCTAAGAGGGAAAAATGAGCAAGAGACCTGAACAAGCAACCTAATAAAGAAGACAACCAATGGTAAACAAATTTATGAATATGGGCCAATCTTCTTAGTTATCAGAACAATGCAAATTAGATCCACAATTCAATACTCCAACAATCATACTCCAGAATGGTTAAAGTCTGATAATATGGTTGGGTGCAGTGGCTCACGCCTGTAATCCCAGCACTTTGGGAGGCTGAGGAGGGTGGATCACAAGCTCAGGAGCTCAAGACCAGCCTGGCCAAGATGGTGAAACCCCATCTCTACTAAAATACAAAAAATAGCTGGGCACAGTGGCAGGCACCTATAATCCAGGCTACTCAGGAGGCTGAGGCAGGAGAATTACTTGAACCCAGGAGACAGAGGTTGCAGTGAGTTGAGATTGCACCACTGCACTCTAGCCTGGGTGACAGAGCAAGACTCTGTCTCAAAATAAAAAAGAGCCTGATAATGCAAAGTGTAACTGTGGATATGAAACAATTTTATACAACCATTATCACTATTTATTTACAATCTACAGAAATGAGTATTAATGTGCAACAAAAGACACAAATAAGAATGTGTCAGAATTATTTATAATAGTTCCATCTGGAAACTTTCCCAAAAACATCAACATGGAATGGAACTCCTGTGACTATTATATATTTCAACTGGTAGAATACTATCCAGCATGAAAATGAAGACATAATAATAATAAACTGTCACAAACAAAATATTAAGCAAAATAAAAGATCAACATGACAGTATTTGTGAAGTTCAAAATAGATCCAAAGACAAAACCTGAATATGGTTAAAATCAGGATTGTGGTTACTTGAGGGCGAGGCAGAGCAGGAGGAAGGGCCTACATAAATTCTTTCTTGACTTTCGTGATAGTTTCAAAGTCATTTTCTTTTTACAACTATGTTGAGCTACATTTATGAACACTTTTCTATACAGATATTTTATGTCAATTTTAAATATTTTATAAAATAAGAGACACTACAAGGTTCCCAATAACTTTGAGCACAACTAAATTAATGAACGTTTAAATGTAAATATTGTGTTTTAACTTCTTTTAAAAAAATTAGAAAAGGTATTAAGCTATCCAGTAGGCTGTTGATATAGAATCAAGAAAAGGGAAACTCCTCTTGGGAGGATGACTCAGCACCTGATATTCTCTTCTTTTTAGCTTATCTGACTTTTCTTTCTTTGCTCCCAGTCAAATTCCCTGACAGGAGCACAGTCCGGCTGGATGTCAGGGCATGTCCTGGGTTTTGCTACTGCTGTCTTCAGTGTCTGCCTATGTGTATGTGCAGGTGCATCTGAGTGTACCTCTTCAGCAACCCCCTGGTTTTGTTGAGAAGGCATTTATCCTTCCTTCCTCTTACATCCCCCATTCTTCTGCGCCCACTAGGTAGAGGTAGATCTGATTGGTCAGACTGAGAGAAGAGCAAGGCTTGAGTTACCCAGACACTTCTGTTCTCTTCCCCTCTGGGTTTCCCCTCCTACACAGAACATGGCTCTTTCTTTTTCTCAGCCTCTTCGTCCTATGCAACATGACCCTGAATAAGGGTGGGAAGTTTCTTTTCTTTGAGGGTATAGGTAGCAAGTCCATTTGGCTGTTATACTGAACTTAATTTTGCAACCTGGCCTTTCTCAGCAATAATGGCAATAGTCAAGGTCTTCATCTGTCTTGCTGTTTTGTTTTGTTTTGCTTTGTTTATTTGCTTCAAAGCCAGAGTAGAAAGAAGGTAGAAAGGACATGCTAATTATTGAGCATTTTTATGACTCAAATAACACATATAAACTCCAATACAGAATGTGTTCATGGAATTTTATATAAATGGAATTATTCTCTTAAGTATTTTACTATATTCTAAAATTGATATTAGCAATACATCTCTTCCTATCTCCTGTGTCAAAAACTCCCTCCCCATGACTTCCAGTTCTCTCTCTTCCTTAAAGACTAGCTGAGGTTTCCCATGTTATTTAGTCTGAGAACTCAGGAAAGATGATGGAGAAAATGAAAGAGAGAGGATAAGGGGCAGAAGAGTAGAAAATATTAATAATAGTGTCTGTTCATTAAATGGTCTCTATGGTCCTATCTTATGGATGAGGAAACTGAGGCTAAGAAAATTAGGGAGTTGCCCAAGACTACAAAGTTTAATAAAAGTTTTCTTTCTCTGAACTTTCATTTCAGCTTCTGATTACCTACTATTTGCCATTTCTTGCCTAATGGAACTATCAACTTTTTCTGTATGTTTCCCATTTCACAAAATCTTATTAAATCTCTTTAAAGCGTAGATTGTTTTCCTTTTTAATTTATATCTATTGCCTCTAACATAATGCCCTGGACACAGTAGGTGCTCAGGAAAGTTTTGTTGGTTATGACATAAGAGCTCAAAACCAATGAAAACATTAGATATATAATATTTAAAGTGTGACAGTTATGAGATGCAAAATTTGAAGGTGTTGTATAAGTTTGGTGGATATAATAGAGAAATGTCTCTCTGCTGCATAAGTTGCAGGGTATGCAAAGATATATTATTTTTAAATAAAAAGTACAGTGGGCTGGGTATGGTGACTCAGGCCTGTAATCCCAGCACTTTGGGAGGCCAAGGCGGGTGGATTACCTGAGGTCAGGAATTCAAGACCAGCCTGGTCAACATGGCGAAACCCCTTGTCTACTGAAAATACAAAAAATTAGCTGAGTGTGGTGATGGGCTCTACTTGGGGGGCTGAGACTGAGAAAATCGCTTGAACCTGGGAGGTGGAGGTTGCAATGAGCTGAGATCATGCCATTGCACTCCAGCCTGGGCAACAGAGTGAGACTCTGTCTCAAAAAAAACCCAAAAAACAAAAAACTGAAATGTTTAAGGACTTTAACATCAAGAACCCATTGTACCTCTTCCCAGCCATGAAACTTTGAACAAGTTCTCAGCCTCTCAGAAATAGTGTTTCCCCCTCTCAGAAAAAAAATCACGTCTCTCTGAAAGAGTTGTTAAGAGGTAATAGCTTGGGCAGATTTGAAATGGTAATAATATGATGCTCTAAATGTACCTTAGCTATTTGATAATAGTATGTGATCTAGATGATAGGACATGATATATATCATATAATGTATAATATACATAATGTAACATATGCTACATAGATGTATTATATAATATTTAGTCTGTCATTTTGTAATAATTCTTTATTTCTTTTGGCCAAAGCCCAGAATGAATTCTCAATAAGTACTAAGGCTTGCTCTTTAGACAGAGAAAATGCTGCTACCATCACTCATGTGAAGTTGCTGCTTCTTTCCTCTGTCTTCTTTATTCTGTCTGGTTTTCCCCTTCTTGCCTGTCACTTCTGTCTCCAGGCATATGTCAGAACCATGAAATATTAATTAGTTCCCTGAGGGGAAGTTTTTTCTAGGGCTTTTCTTGCTCCTGATTTTCCAAGCAACTGTGAATACCTCTCTCTTCCACCCTATACTATTCTTGCTGCAGATCTGCCTGGACTGAGGATACTTGAGCTCATATTGGCAAACTGTTGGGTTGGTACAGTCCATGTTAGTTCATCTTCGGGTCCTTGCAGCAGCATAGAGTAATGTCTCTTCATTCAGTACATGATTAAAAATGCTTATTGGCTGGAATTTAACTTTATCATAGAACAAATCCACCTGTATTATCTTTTTATTCTTTTTCAAGAAGCTCTTTGTGTCTAACATAATTGTGTCTTCCTGAAGACAAACTCCTAAAAGAAGATAATATTTACATTGATTTTTTTAGTAACTAAAGTATTATTTTTAAAAATGTATTATTGGCTGGGCACAGTGGCTCAGGCCTGTAATCCCAGCACTTTGGGAGGCCAAGGTGGGCAGATCATGAGGTCAGGAGTTCAAGACCATTCTGACCAACATGATGAAACCCCGTCTCTACTAAAAATACAAAAATTAGCCGGGTATAGTGGTGTAAGCATGTAATCCCAGCTACTCAGGAGGCTGAGGCAGGAGAATCGCTTGAAAGGATGGAGGGGCAGAGGTTGCAGTGAGCCAAGATTGCACCACTGCCCACCAGCCTGTGTGACACAGCAAGACTCCATCTAAAAAAAAAAAAAGTATTAATAAAACTAACACATATTGTAATTTTTAAAAATTCAAAGAAGATAGATAAACGTGAAGCAAAACTCAAAAAGCCCCCATTAGTCTACCTTTAACACTGTTAGAAATTCTATTAGTTGGTTCTTGTATAGCTTTCCACAAAATAGATATAGAAATACACAGATGCCATAGTCTTATACTCATACTCCCTCCATGTGCACTTATACGTGTACTAGAATTTCTATGTATACATGTATTTTATATATATATATATATATATATATATATATATATATATAATTTACCACTTGTACTGTTCTGTAACTTACTTAAAAATCTGAAATGCATTAATGATAATCAGAATAATTGTATGTTGGACAGCTTCTCATACAAGCACCCTAGAATCAACATCATTCATTTTTATGGCTTTCATAGAATGTTATTAAAGAGACATTCCATAACTTATTGCAGAATTCTTCTATTTATAAACACTGATTGTTCTCACTTTTTTGTGTGTGGTACAAACTGTGCTTCAGTGAATGTAGCTGTCCTATTATTGCAGACTTGAGCCAACATTAATACATCCATAGATTGCATTCAGAAAAGGACGCATACTTCAGTCATAGTAAAATAGCTTTTGATTTTGAATAGACTGTATTTCCCAAAGGTTTGATTTGTTTACACTCCCAAAAATAGAGTGTGAGAGTATCAATCTTATACTTGGAAAAGATAAAATGGTACCATAATATTGTGAAATACATATTTGGTGGTGGTTCCTGTTTTCTGGCATACAAAGTCTAAAATCCTTGGCATCTCTGGAGTGCTGAGTATTTTTTGTATGGTACTAAGAGGACTGGTGGCTAGGGGACTTTAGAAAGTTTCAGGATAGGAGCTGGTTTAGAAAGACTTCTGGGAAAAAAGAGGGACTGAAGATTAAGTTGATCAGCAATTTGATGGCCAAAGTTTTAATCAATCATATCTGCTTAATAAAATCTCCATAAAATTCCAAAAGGACAGGCTTTGGTGAGCTTCCTGATAGGTGAACACACAGAGGTTACTGAGGGTGGTGCACCCAGAGAGGGTACGGAAGCTTCTCCCATACCTTGCTCTATGCATCCCTTCAATCTGGCTGTTAATCTGTGTACTTTGTAAAATCCTTTATAATCTTGTATATCCTTTCAGTAAGATAAAAATGTAACATGGTACCAAAAATAAAGAAATAACAAAACCAAAAGTGTTTTCTTCTCTGTCTTACACACCACTCAACACAACACTTCACTAGATATGTGAGGCTTTTCCTCATATACCAACCAAGAAATTCTGCGCAACACCAGCTGAGTATCCTCCAATTCAATCCCATACTATCTACTAGAGACAGTGTCAGATCTTTTAGATCGAGGGCTCATTTCTTAAAGATAGATTCCCATTTTAGATGCCTATGCAAGCTTCAGGTCGTAGCCCATGTTTCTGGCTGACTGGTTTTACATTAGGGTTCCCACAACCCTTCTCTTAGGTTTAAGCAATTTGCTAGAAAAGCTCATAGAATTCAGGGAAGCATTCTACTTACAATTATCAGTGTATTATATTTTAAAAATAGAAAAGAGTTAAATTCCAGTATCTGCTTCTGAATTAATCTATTGAGATATAAAATATTATGCAGCCTCTGGAAAATTCCAAGATAATCTTGTGAGATAATGACAGTATAAAGGGCAAATAATGTTTTAGTATTATTACAAAAGAAGTTTTTAACCGTGTGTATCTGAAAAAGACTTGGAAATCCCCAAAGATAACTGGACCACACTTTGCTAAGTACTTCATTGGAGCAAGAATTTCTGTCTACAGACATAAGCAAGAATATATCCTGTTCATCTTTCATGCTCTTTCAGTCTGGGTGTTGTGGCTTCAGAAATCTATGGACTATCTAAAGATAGTCCATATAATGATGAAGAAAACAGCACCAAAGCATCAAACACCGATTAATTAAAGCATTTTATTTTTCTCTGTGGCTTAATAGTTATGGACAAACAAATCCTTTGCTATGGGAAATTTATTCTAGAAAACTTTAAGCCCTAGGAAGATTCAAAAGTGAAGCTAACTCTACATTGTGTTCCATTATTTGAGTTTTGTATCTTCAATTATAATTATGCTTTGTGATTAAATCTGATATTGACTCTGCCTGGCTCATTTGTTATATTATTAATTCTTTTCCACTGACAAGAATGACAGAAGTTCAGTTTCTGCGTGAGAATATTAGCTAACAAATACATTCCTTGGGATTCTGGTTTCGTTTGTTTTTCTATTGGAATTCAGAGCTCTGCAATTTGTTTTGCTTTAATCTCCTTAATTTAGTATATTAACGTATAATTTTTACATAAATTAAAAATTGTGATTTTATATGTTTATTTCTGCTTTGTTTGCCGTCTCTTTCTCACCCCTTACTCTACTCACATTACTCCTCTCCCCATCCATCACAAATAACCCATGTTAGCAACCTAATGCATCATCTTCATATTTATTTTCCCACTCCCATAATTACAAACCTCCTATGTATGTCCATAAATGCACACATAGATTTAAGAGCACAAGTTCTTTTTTCACAAAAATGTGATAATAAAAAAAACCATTTTTCTGCATCTCGTTTTTTTTCACTCAATACATGAAAGACATCAATGAGATAATTAGTTCAAAATTCATTATTTTTAAGGGTTGCCTAACATTCTAAAATTTATTCAACCATCCATTCTCCTACTAAAGGCATTTACATTGTTGAAAGTTGATTTTTAATTTATTCTTGTTATTATTTTATATCCTGGCCATTCTGAACCATACTGAAATATACATCTTTGATGGTGTGTGTTTACCTACCAGCACTTTTGTTTTTATAGAACAGAAAACTAGAAGTCCAAAGTGAAACTGCTGGGCTGATGGATTCATACATTAAAAAAAAATTGTTCTCACTCATAGGTGGGTATTGAACAACAAGAACACGTGGACTCAGGGAGAGGAGCATCACACACAGGGGGCAGTTGGAGGGGGTAGGAGAGAGACAACGGGGGTGGTGAGTAGGGAGGGAGAAGAGGGTGGGGAGGAATAACATGGGGAGAAATGCCAGATAGAGTATGCACCTAAAGTAAAATAAATTAATTAAAAAAAAATTTAACTAGGAGTTTTTCTAGTTTGTATTTGCAGAGGTGTTCATAATAGTCCCTCAGAATCTTTCATATTTCTGTGGTATTGGTTGTAATGTCACCTTTGTCATTCCTAATTGTGCTTATTTGGACGTTCTCTCTTTTTTTCTTTATTAATCTAGCTAGCAGCTCATTGATCGTCTTAATCCTTGCAAATAACTAATTTTTGGATTTGTTGATTCTTTGTATGGATTTGGACGTCGCACTTTCATTTATTTCTCCTCTGATTTTGGCTATTTATTTTCTTCTGTTAGTTTTGAGTTAGTGTGCTCTTGTTTCTCTAATTCCTCTGGGTGTGATGGTTGAACTTCGGGGTTGGTGTATTCTTGTTTTTCTAATTCCTCTAGGAGTGATGTTTGCTCATTACTTTTGAGATATTTCTAATATTTTGAGATAGGTAGGCATTTAGGGCTATAAACTTTCCTCTTAGTACTTCTTTTCTGCATCCCAAATGTTTTAACATGTTGTGTCTCTGTTATCATTTATTTCAAATAATTTTTTTATTTTTGTCTTGATTTCATTTGACCAAAAGTAATTCAGGAGCAAATTTTTTAATTTCCATGTAATTGTGTGGTTTCAAGAGATCCTTTTTGGTATCAATTTTAATTTTATTGTGGTCTGAGAATATGGTTAGTATAATTTTGAGTTTTTAAAAATTTACTGAGGCATGCTTTATGGCCAAGCATGTCATGTGGTCAATCTTGGAGTATGTCCCACATGCAAATGTATATTCTGTGGTTGACATATGAAGTGTTCTGTAGATGTCTCCTAGGTCTAATTGGTCAAATGCTGAGTTTAAGTGCAGAATTTCTTAGTTTTGTGTCTCAATTATCTGTTTAATGCTGTCAGGAAATAGATCAATTCTGAGAAACACAAAGTCTCTCAAGATCAAATCAAGAAGAAACTGAAAACAGGACAAAGCAATATTGAGTTCTGAAATTGAATCAGTAATAAAAAACCTAATACCAAAGAAAGCCCCAGACCAGATGAATTCATAGCCAAATTTTAACAGATGTATAAAAAAAAAAAAAAAAAAGCTGGTACCAATTTCACTGAAACTACTCCAAAAAAATCAAGAAAGAGGTATTCCTCCCTAATTCATTTTGTGAAGCCAACATCACCCTGACATAAATCCTGGCAAAGAAACAACAAACAAGGAAAACTATAGGCCAATATCCCTGATGAACATAAATACAAAAACCTGCAACAAAATATTAGTAAACCAAATTCAACAGCACATCAAAAATTTAACTCACTTTAAGCATATCCTGAGAGCAGGGGGAAAAAAAGTTAATTCACCATGATCAAGTAGTCTGCATTCCTGAGATGAAAAGATGCCACAACATATGCAAATCAGTAAATGTTATTCACCACATAAACAAAATGAAAAAAACAAAAATTTGTGATCATCTAAATAGGCATGGGAAAAAACTTTCAACAAAATCTAACATCATTGCATGATAAAAGCCTTTAAGGAACTAGGCATCAAAGGAACATATCTCAAAATAATAAGAACCATTCATGACAAACCCAACACATACTGAATGAGCAAAAACAAGAAGCATTCCCTTTGAGAACTGGACAAGGATATACCCTCTTGCCAATCCTATTTAACATAGTACTGGAAGTGCTAGCAAGAGCAATCAAGCAAGAGAAAAAAATGAAAGGCATCTAAATAGGAAAAGAAGTCAAACTACCTCTCTTCATGAATGATATAATTCTATACCTAGAAAACCTTAAAGATTCTGCCAGAAGACTCCTGGAACTGATAAACAACTTCAGTAAAGTTTCAGAGTACAAAAATCAGTAGCATTTGTATATACCAATAACCAACAATTCAAGCTCAGAGCCAAATCAAGAATGCAATCCCATTTACAATAGCAACGAAAAAATTAAAATAGCTAGGAATACATCTAAACAAGGAGGTTAAATGTTCTCTGCAAGGTGAACTACAAAATACTGATAAAAGAAATATAGATGACATAAACAAGTGGAAAAATAGATCATGCTCATGGATTGGAAGAATCAAATATTGTTAAAATGACCATGATGCTCAAAACAGCCTATAGATTCAATGCTATTTATATAAAACTACCAATATTACTTTTCACAGAATTGGAAAAGAAACTATTCTAAAATTCATATGGAACCAAAATAGCCCAAATAGGCAAAGCAATCCTAAACAAAAAGAACACATCTGGAGGCATAACATTGCCCAAATTAAAACGATTCTATAACGTTACAATAACCAAAATGCATGGTAGTGGTAGAGAAACAGACACATAGAACAATGTAAAAGAACAGCGAACCCAGAAATAAAGGCACACACATACACTCATCTAATTTTCAATAAAATTAACAAGAATAAGCAATGGGGAAAGACTTCCTATTCAATAAATAATTCTGGGAAAACTGGCTAGCTATGCAGAGAAATGAAATGGAACCCCTATATCTCACCATATACAAAAAGTAACTCAAGATAGAATAAATATTTAAATGTAAGACTTCAAACTATAAGAGTCCTAGAAGAAAGACTAGGAAACATTCTGGACTCCAGCCTTGGTGAAGAATTTATAACTAAGTCCTCAAGAGCAATTGCATCAAAACAAATATTGACAAGTGAGAACCAATTAAACTAGGCAGCTTCTGCACAGCAAAGGAAACTATCAACAGAATAAACAGAAAACATAGAGAATGAAAATATTTGCAAACTATGTATCTGACAAATACCTAATTTTCAGAGGCTGTAGTAATTCACATTTCCATCATCAATGTATGAGAATATCCTTATAAGTGTTTATGGCATTTAAAAAATTATGAAGTCTGACTAGTATAAAATAATACCTCATCACATTACTCATGAGTTTGCACATCTTTTCATACATTGTGGAAATCTTCTACTCAAATTATTTGCATGCTTTTCTATTAGCTAATTTAACAGAATATTCATAAGAACTCTTTCTGCCCACAGTTCTGGCTGAGACTTCAATGCTGAGAACAGTAGGTACTATTGTGTCATTCCAAATCAAAATACCAGTTCTTCTATGCATTACTTAGAAAAAACTATCAAAAATGGACAATGAACATTAGTCCATCATCTATATCCAGGATCTATAAAGAAGGCTCAGAGTGTATTAAAAGTAAAAAACTGATAATAATAGAAATCACAAGTGTTTAACTAAAGAGAAGAAAGTATTTCCCATTTCTTTAAAACCAAATGAAGAAACTGTTGATAACAGCATGGAGAACTAAACATATACTCCTGAAATCTTAAAGATGCAGGAATTGGGATACAGCTCACACCTAAAAAGTCTAAAGCAGATAGACTAGCAATAATGGCATGCTTTTGTGCGGCAGAGCAAAGAGGCAGCAACGGGAATGGCTGACCCTCTGGAATTTGGCAGGACAGGATACATAAACATCTATTCTAAGTCAGATGAGGTCTTTGTGTCAGAAAACCAGACTTGAGGCATTATAAAAGGAGGCTTGGTGATGAAGAGATTAAACTTTGGATGGGACAGGAGGAGTCATAGGGCATATGCACCTTTTGAAACTGCTTTTTTTGTTACATATTGTTTACTTTTCTTCTTCTTCTTTTGTTTTTTGTTTGTTTGTTTGTTTTGTTTTATTTTGTTTGAAACAGAGTCTCCTTCTGTTGCCCAGGCTGGGGTGCAGTGGTGAGATCTTGGCTCACTGCAACCTCCGCTTCCTGGGTTCAAGCAATTTTCCTGCCTCAGCCTCCCAAGTAGCTGGGATTAGACACTCCACCACACCCAGCTAATTTTGGTATTTTTTTTAATTTTTTTAATTTTTTTTTTTAGCTGAGACAGTGTTCCACCATGTTGGCCAGGCTTGTCTTGAGCTCCTGACCTCAAATGATCCGCCTGCCTTGGCCTCCCAAAGTGCTGGGATTACAGGCATGAGCCACCATACCTGGCCAGTATTTTTTATTATTTTAATAAAAATTGTAACTCAAATAGATCATTTATAATTTTAAGCAATTTGTAAGATATTCCATTTGTTTATAGTTTTTCAAAGCTAAATATAATGTTTGATGAGCATTTTCTATATTAGTTTCATTTAAATCTAGTTATTTCTTAAGATAAAATTCTGGAAGTCAAATTATCAAGTCTTGATAAAAAAATTTTTTACATCATTGATGTTCAGTTCAAAATCTCCCCTGAAGTAGACTGTAATAATTTAGATTACTATTAGCTTCTAAGTTTCAAGAAAGCAAAGACTGTGGCCCTTTTACTTCAACATTTTATCTTTATACCATTAACTTATTTTTCTTGCATTATGGCACTAGCCAGAACTTCCAAAGTAAGGCTGAATAAAATTATAACAGTAGTGTATTTTTCTTGCTTCTAATTTTAAAATGTTTCAACATAGAGTTGAGACTTATATACTTCAAAAATATGTATTTGAGATGAATTTTGCAGACACCTAGTATAACACCTGATCCATAATAATTATGATTTACACAAAATAAATATTTGGCTGGGCACAGTGGCGCATGCCTGTAATCCCAGCACTTTGGGAGATAAGGCAGGAGGATTGCTTCAGCCAAGGAGTTCAAGACCAGACTGGGCAACATAGTGACACATATTACTACAAAAGACTTGAAAAATTATCCAACTGTGGTGGCATATACCTGTAGTCTCAGCTACTTGGGAGCTGAGTTGAGAGGATCGCTTGAGCTGGGAGATTAAACATGCAGTGAGCCATGAGTGCACCACTGTGGTCCAGTCTGGGCAATGGAGCATGACCCTGTCTCATAAATAAATAAATATTTTCAGAATAATGAGTGAATTAGGATTTAAATACATCATGATCCATCATTCTTACAAATACTGGTTACTATTATTTTACTCTTCTATATTTGAAACTCCAAAAGGCAAAAGAATTTCTATTTTTAATTTGTATTTCTTTAATCATTATTGGAGAATAAATTTTATTAAGTATAAAGTGATTTGGAAACATCTGACATATTTCTAGATGACATGCTCAGATCTCTTGTCCAAATTATTTTGGAGTATTTTTTGTCCTTTTCTTACTGATAAATAAGAGCTGATATGACAACACGATTGATGACACACTGATGCCACATGGTACAAGTATGTCCCCCTGCCCAGTTTGTACTTTTTTTCTGATCTTTCTTTGAGACATTTAATATAACTCAGAAGTTTCTAAACTTTGAAAAACAAATATGTCAATATTCTGGGGGTATATAGTTCAGCATTTGACTGGACAAAAATATCAATATTTCATTTTCCTTTTTGCTTTTATACTCAAAAATATTTTCCCTTAATCTCACTATCTGATATTTGGTACAGGAGACTACTGTATATTTTTTTCTCAAGATATATTAATTGAATGAATTTTATTTATTATGTCATTTGTTTTCTACAATTAGAAAATGTATATTTATAGCAGAATAAAGGAGTAAAATGTTCTACTCAACAAATATTGGGAAATTATTTAATGAAAGTGTGCCATTCAATATAAAAAAATTCTTACTAAATTAAATGTAAAAGGATATCTAGCAAATGGTATCTACAAAAGGAATGCCTCAAATATCATTCTAGATAAAGAAATACTGAAAGCACTTTTTAAAAAATAGGAAAACAAAATAATACTCTTTTTATTCTACTCAAAGAAAGTGTCTTGACAAGTGTGATGAGATAAAATAAATAAATAAATAAAACAAAGCTTTCATTACCTGAAAGTGGCATAATTGTATAATTTTAAAAAATCTAGTAAAAACTACACAAAATAATACCAGAATTTAGCAAATTTTATGGGCATAAGATTGCATTTCATTATGCCTACAACCAACATTTGTCAATGATTATTTAAATTTAACCATTTATTATAGCAACAAAACAGTAAATTACTATAGCGACAACAATAAAATACTAGGCTACGACAGTTAATTTTATGTGTCAACTTGACTGGAACACAGGGTGCCCAAATATCTGGCTAAATATTATTTCAACAGACAATTGAATGAGTCTGTGAGGGTGTTTCTGAGTAAGATTAGTATGTGAATCAACAGACTGAACTGATTGCCCTCTCCAATCCAGATGAACATCATCCAATCCATTCAGGGCCTGAAGAGAACAAAACAGTAGAAGAAGGGAGAATTCTCCCTCTCTCTCTCTCTCTGTGCCTGTCTGCCTGAGCTGAGATAGCCATCCTATCCTGCCCTCACACTGGAACGTATTCCACCAGGGTTAGGTCTCTGCATATATGTGTGTGTGTGTGCATGTGTATATATTTATATTGCAGAATATACCTTTTGTTTCTCTAAAGAACCCCAACTAATACATAAGGAAGACATTTTTTTAAAGTATCTAAGTTTTATGCAGAATATTATGAAAATTTACTACAAGATATTAAAGGCAAGTTAAGTAAATATAGGGATACACTATGTTAATAGTTTGGAAAACAATTATAAATGTCAGTTCTCCCCAAATTGACTATTAATTTGAAGAAAATTCATACTTAAAACATTCTAACTGTAATATTGCAATGAAACTTCATAAATGACTTCTAAAATTTACATGGAATAGCAAAGCACTAAAAACAGCCAAGATACTTCAGTAGAAGGCTAAGGAGAGGATAAGACTTTTCAAATGAGAAGACTTAGTATAAAGCTACAGTAATTAAAGCAGTGTGACATTAGAGTATAGATAGGCAAAATAATAATAATAATAAAGAATCTACAGCCCAGAAGGAACCCATGCTCTTAGGAAACACTGACATATGCAAGGATGGCATGGTAGATCATAGAGAAAGAAAAGACTGTTAGTAATGAAACTGGAAAAATTAGTTCCATATGAGTACAAAAAATGAAATCAGATCCTTATGTCATAAGACAGACAGAAATCAACTCTACTTTAGATAAAGAACTAAATCTTTGTGATAAACACTTACCTTATATATGTGTGCCAGAAAAAGGTATAGGAATATACATAGCTTCTTGACATAAAAGAAGCTTGTTCTTAGCATAAAAGAAAACGAATTGGCAACAATCCAAAGCCCATCAATTGGAGAGTAAATAAACTGCACTTTTTCACATAGTGGAAATTATGTAACAGTAAAAGTAAATGTACTATGGCTACATACAGTATTAATAATATAAAGTGGAAAGGCATGTCCAGAGACTACATATGGTATATCTTTATTATGAATTTCAAAATAAGCTAAAACTAAATAAAATAATGTTAAGGCATGCATTAGACATACCAGTTTTTAAAATGGCAATTAAAAAACAGAAAACCAAATACCACATGTTCTCACTTATAAGTGGGAGCTAAATGATAGAACATGGGGATGCATAGCAGAGAACAACACATACTGGGGACTTTCAGAAAGTGGAGGTTGGGAGTGGGGAGATGATCAGGAAAAATAATTAATGGGTACTAGACTTAATACATGGGTGATGCAATAATCAGTACAACAAAGCCTCATGACACAAGTTTATGTAATAAACCTGCACTTGTATCCCTGAACTCAAAATAAAAGTCACACACACACACACACAATTGTGTTTGCATCTGAGACATGAAAGGGAGGTTGGTGAGGAGGATAGTTTAGATAGGTATGGGATTTTCTACTATTTCTATTTTTAGTTTGAATGGTAGTTTCACAACAGCTGAATAAATTCTGAATAAATAAATCTATTAATTGACTGAATGATGAAAAAGAAAGAGGGTCATGTGTAAAATTAGTAATGACAGCATGTATAATCCAGATCCAAAAATTGAGAGAAAAATTTCATATTTATTATAAACTAAATTTGAATCTTGACTGAGATGCCCTCTATTTTTCCTCTGCATTCCCTATCTATTTGCATGTAAGAACTATTATCTTTCATCTAAAATGCTTTATCATGTGTTTTATTATACAGTAGACAAGTCCACCTATATTATTCTTATTTAATACAGGTAGTTCTCATTTTCAGCAGTATGTATTAACTATAAAACATGCACAAAAGAACCGTACCCTTGGTCAGGCATGGTGGCTCACGCCTGTAATCCCAGCAATTTGGGAGGCTGAGGAGGGCAGATCATGAGGTCAAGAGATCGAGACCATCCTGGCCAACATGGTGAAACTCCATCTCTACTAAAAATACAAAAATTAGCTGGGTGTGGTGGTGTGCACCTGTAGCCCCAGCTACTTGGGAGGCTGAGGCAGGAGAACCACTTGAACCGGGAGGCGGAGGTCGCAGTGAGCAGAGATCGTGCCATTGTACTCCAGCCTGGCACCTGGAGACAGAGTGAGACCCTGTCTCAAAAAAAAAATTAAAAGAACTGTACCCTTAATTTTCACAGCTATTCAGTTACTACAATACTGTGGAAAATGAGGGCACAACATACATGAGCGCCAGTTAACACCATACCACACAAATTGCAGACTGCTTGTATTTGTAGGAGCTTGGTCAGGGTACTGGGAAAAATTATAGGAAAAGGCACAAACCTTCTTGGAAGGCTGGGAGATTTTGCAAAAGCTTCAGGAAAGGGTTATGACTGAAGGCAGCCTAATCCTCTTACCTAGGGCTAATGGCAGAGGGCAGATAACAAGGGAATGCAAAGGAATTTATCTAGATAAGCTCGTTTACCTATTTCTCCGAATCCAACCTTTGATCATCAGTGCACAGGACTGCCCCCTACTCAGGGGGTCAATAAAGTTAATTATCCACAAATTTTGTTTGCTGCAAGCCTTTGTCATTAAACCTGTATAAATAAATGACAGTGTCTCCAGCTTATAGGGGCTGTACTTTCTTGTCAGTGGTGCTAAGCCATGTTGTCCCCTAGCCAAACTCACAGGCAAAATACTTGTGTCTATGTACTTCATTCATCCACTTGGCCAGACAGACTCAGCTGCTGGTGTCCACGCATGAGGATCGCTGCAACGGATCATGATGGAACTCTCGAAAATGAAGGTGAAGACTGCACAGTTAGTCGGTAAGTCATTGTTGCCTGCTTGAGTTTTCCAAGTTTGAGGGAATTATTCAAGCTAGGATTTCATCACGGGACAACAGTCATCAGCACAACAGAAACAGTATATAAAAAATACTGAAACAGCAGCTTAAAGCTAGCAGAGCCTCAGTTTCACAGGCTCAATTAAGGGACCTAATGCAGACTGTTGTTGCCCATAACCCATGGTTTCCAGAAGAAGGCATGCTAGACATACAGCTCTGGGAACAAGTGAGGAGAAATCTTAAATGACATCATGCACAAGGGCAACGGGTCCCAGTAACATCTTTAATGTTATGGGCCTGAGTTAGGGGTGCTTTGGCCCCACTCTACACAGAAGAGCATAAAAAGGGAAGGGAGGAGGAACCGTCACCTACTTTATCGCCTCCCTCATCTCCCTTAGTCCCGTAATTACTGGGTAAAGGTGCCACAAAGGAGAAGGAGAAAACATCACCTACCTTACTGCCTCCTCCATCTCCCTCAGCCCCATAATTACCAGGTAAAGGTGCCACAAAGGACACAAAAATTCTCCCTGAGCCCCCTCCTGCATTAAATAGGAATAAAGACAAGGGATATGCTACAGCTATGGGACCCTGTCTTAGGCAAGCGACATTAGAAGGGAAATTCTTGGCCTGTCTGGTAATGCAAGATCAAGAAGGCATTCAGGTATATGAACCTGATTTCTTTTGACTCTTAGAGATAAGAAAAAGCATTAGAGAAAATGGAGCCGCTAGCCCATTTACGAAAGGATTAACTGAAACCATAGCAGACAACTTCCATATAACCACATGGGACTGGTCAGTGCTAGCTAAAACAACTTTAGATGCCAGTCAGTACCTCCTGTGGAGGGCAGAATTTGATGAATTATGTGAACAGCAAACCCTTTTCTAATAATGGCCATTGTTATTCCTCCCCTACTCTGATGTGGCTCTCTCAAAATCCTATTTGGGTAGAGCAGTAGCATTTAAAGGAGAGAAATTACAACAAGCCCATGAATTAGTTGAGGAGCAATTAAAAGCCAGCCATATAGAACCATCTAATAGCCCTTGGAATTTACCCATATTCGTTGTCCCCAAAAGGTCTGGCAAATGGAGACTTTTGCATGACTTTCAGGCTATTAATGCTAATCTGCAACCTAGGGGACCTCTTCAACTAGGGCTCCCCTCCCCTATGGCAATTCCTTGAGATTGGCCTATAGTTGTTATTGACTTAAAAACTGCTTTTATACTATTCCCCTTGCAAAACAGGACAGAGGAAAATTTGTGTTTACAATATCAGCTATCAATAATAAAAGGCCAGCTCACAGATTTTATTGGAAAGTGCTTCCTCAAGAAATGCTGAAAAGTCCTACGATGTGTCAGTATCATGTAAATCAGGCTTTGATCTCCAGTAGAAAGAATTTCCTAATTTCAAGATTATTCATTTTATGGATGATATTTTATAGCAGCCCCAACAAAGCCAGTACTTTAAAGTTTATTTGCTTCTGTCCAAAGAAATACACAGTTAAGAGGTTCAATCATAGTACCTGAAAAAGTACAAATGTCCTCTCCTTGGAAATATCTTGGATACATACTAACTTTCCAATCAGTAAGACCCTAGATGGTTAAATTAAATACTAGCAACTAACATACCTTAAATGATTATCAGAAATTACTGAGCAATATTAACTGGCTTCGCCCCACCTTGAGCATAACTACTGATAAATTGTCAAACCTCTCCTCTATCTTAAAAGGCAATGCAGCCCTAGATTCTCCCAGGTATTTAACCCCTTCAGCAAAAAAAAAAAAAAGAAAAGAAATTGAGGAGATAGAACTAGTTATCTCTCAGAGGCAACTAGATTGCATAGACCCACAATATTCAGTTCAATTGTTTCTTTTTCCTACTAAACTTTCCCCAACAGGATTAATAGGAAAGATGGCCCCAGGGCTGATTCCTAGATGGGTTTTTTGCTCATATATGCTACTAAAATCCTATCTCCCTATATCCAGCTAGTTAGTAAAGTCATCTATATGGGCCACAGATGATGCAACCAGTTGCTAGGTTATGACTCTGACATCATAAGAATTTCCTTGAGTGAAAAACAATTCGAAGCAGTCTTGCCCCTCTCTCTAGATCTTCAGCTAGCACCCTCTGATTATGCAGGCCATGTAGAGCATGCCTTTCCTGCTGACAAACTACTTCAGTTCTTATCTCGTACTCCTGTAACTATTCTAAAAGTAATTCACTCCCCCATACCTAACGCTTTAGCACTTTTTATTGATGGCTCTGGTAAAAATGGAAAAGCAGCTATTTGGTGGGAACTGTATAATTCCCTCACTTGATCTGGATTTACTAGAACTCACACAACTGAGGTTGGAGCCTAAATATTGGGCCTGGAAACCTTTTCTGCTCAGCCTATCAATATTGTTAGTGACTCTGCTTACTCTGTTTCTTTATTGCAGAACCTTGAGACAGCTCTCATTAAGTCTACTCTTGAGCCCACCCTGTGTGCACTTTTTCTTCAACTTCAACAATTGCTAGATCTATGAACACATCCTATTTTTATCACACATATTTGAGCCCACAGCTCACTGCCTGGCCCACTGGCTTATAGCCGTGATCAAGCAAACCTGCAGGTTATGACATCACTGCTTGACCAAGTCACCCAATTGTATTAATTTTTCCACCACAATTGGAGAAACTAAACAATTTCCACTTATTCAAAGACTAGCTAAACAAATTATCCCGCAATGTACAGATTGTCAGCTAACAGTCACGTCTCCTCCTTATACAGGTGTTAGCCCTAGAGGACTAGAACCCAATCAGTTATTGCAAACAGATGTTACACATGTCCCTGAATTTGGAAAACTAAGATATGTACATGTATCCATTGATATCAATTAGCACCTAATTAGCACACATGCTCTTCCTGGAGGGTCCAGCCAATATGTTATTGAACACCTTCTAACTTTTGTGCTTATGGGGCAGTCCAGAAGAATTAAAACTGATAATAGTCTGGCTTATGCCAACTCACAATTTCAACAATTTTGTCACACATAGAACATCCAACATTCCACAGGCATCCCATATAACCCCCAAGAACAGGCCATAGTAGAACATGCACCATTAAAAATATGCTTAGAAAACAAAAAAGGGGGAATATGCGTAAGGACTTTGTGATACTACTAGCACAAGCCTTATTTACCCTTAATTTCTTAAATTTAGATGACAAATTTCAATTAGGTATAGAAAAGTGTTTTATAAAAGCTCCTCAAGACATAAAACCTGCAGTTTTATGGAAAGATGTGAATAGTGATGTATGGTGTGGTCCAAATGATTTGCTAACATGGTCCAAATGATTTGATAACATGTGTATGCTTGTGTTCACACCCCCTCAGGCCATCTTTGGATTCCAGTACAATGCATCAAACCATACCGTGGTGTGGCTGGGACCCAACCCGGTACCAGAAATGAAGGAAATGACCCTGCAGGACCCACAGCCCCAGACGACGTGGCTTCCTCAGACAACACAAGCCCCAGACATCTGGGGGATGTTGAAGAAGACAACACAGGAAGCTGAGCAAATCCTACTCTAGACACAAATACCATTCACTCCAGATAATTTGTTCCTTGCTATGCTCTCTATTGTACATTGCAACTCTCATAGGGTATTAACCTTTTTATTCTCTCACTCTGTCTGCAACATGTACCTGCTACACTCTATTGGGGCCATCTTTTAAATCTGACTTTTTACCTCCCTGCTACTTAGACAGACACCCCCTTCCTAGTCTCTAATAACATAACTGCTTGGCTAGGAGAAACTGACTTATACCCAGTGGGGTTCCTCAGTAATGGCACACATTAAACTGAGGTGCCAAGTAACACTACTGGTCACTCCATGATTAGAAAAGAGTGTTATTAATTATACTCATGTTTGTCTTATGTTATTTACTAATTCCTGGATGCAAAGCCAGAACGTGACTTATAACCGCTGCACCTGACAAACCTGTTGTTTGCGCCCATTTGTACTCTTCAATCAACAAAACCTGACGCAAAAAAAGAAAAACAGAAAAGGGGGAGATATAGGAGATCAGTCAGGGTGGTGGGAAAAATTATAGGAAAGATGCAAACCTTCTTGGAAGGCCAAGAGATTTTGCAAAAGCTTTGGGAAAGGATTATGGCTGAAGGCAGCCTGATCCTCTTACCTTGAGTTAATGGCAGAGGGCAGATAACAAGGGAGTGCAAAGCAATTTATCTAGGTAAGTTTGTTTACCTGTTTCTCTGGAAACCAACCTTTGATCATTCACACACAGGACTGCCCCCTACTCAGGGGGTCAACAAAGTTAATTACCTACAAATTGTGTTTGCTCCAAGCCTTTGTCATTAAAGCTGTACTAAATAAATGTGAGTGTCCCTCTGGCTTATTAGGCAGCACTTTATGTCAGCGGTGCTAAGCTGTGTGGTCCACTAGCTGAACTCACAGGCAAAATACCTATGTCTGCACACTCCATTCATCTGTCGCTCAGCCAGAGTCTGCTAGACAGACTCAGCTTGTATTCTTTTTAATAATTATTATTTTATGTATGCATGTATGTATTTGTTTGCTTATTTTAAAGAAGGGGTCTCACTCTGCCATTCAGGCTCTAGTGCAGTGGTGTGATCATAAGTCACTACTGTCTCAAACTTCTGGGCTCACGGGCTCAAGCAATCCTTTTGCTTCAGTCTCCTAAGAAAGTGAGACTACAGATATGCACCACTTTATCCAGCTAAATAAAAAAAAAAATTATAGAGATGGAGTCTCACTTTGTTTCCCAGGTTGTTCTCCAACTCCTGGCATCAACTTATCTTCCTGCCACAGCCTTTCAAAGTGTTGAAATTACAGATGTGAGCCACGGAGCCCAGCCAAGCTTGGTATTCTCACATGGAAAGTTGAACCGAGGCTGCCTAGGTGAGATGTATTCTTAAGTCTTTCATTCATATATTCTGCTAGAGAAATTTAGAAATGTGTCATGTAAAAAAAAAATAAAGTTTTTATTAGAATAGCGTACAACCATAAGCTAATTAGGAGGTATTAGCCATATTTGTAATATTACATCAAAACTATTGCAACAAATAAAAACATTTGGTAAATTTGCCAGCTATAAAATAAAAATACATGACAAAATATTGAAGGCTATGCCAGATATAAAACTCTATTAGATGTAATTGGAAGTTAAACCTCATTAGTCCACAGAGGCTCTTTCTGTGCTCTTGGGCAGAGTCATCTTCTAACAATCATAACTTGATCAAGAGTGTCTTAACTGCCTGGGTATGTTCTAGGGCACAGATCCAGATTTCCAGTAATAGATCTTGATTTGCATGGGATAATGAACTCTGTGAGAAAAATGTCCAAGTGAAAAATAAGTCTGATAGAGTATATAAGTAAAGCAACAGAACTTGAGTTTTAAAAGAGAAATAATATTTTCAGAGAGAATATGAAGTTAGACCTCTTCCATCCCCTAACATTGCCCCTTGGATGCCTGCTTACTGTAGGACAGAAAATGATGTAAAATAAAGGAAGAATTTACCAGAGCACCAGCATACATGTTATGAGAAAACACTTTAGAAGACTAGTCATATAAAGAAAAAATTTTCTAATTGCTAGAGGGAGAAAGCATCAAAAATAGAGGATATCTGTGACAACATTGGCAATTCCATGAGCAACAATCTTGGGCTACAGAGGTCATGGATGACCAGAGAAAGGAACATTAAAAAGAAGGACCCCAGAAATGCAAGAAGTAGCTTCATGTATGCCAAAACTCTGCCTCTCTACAGAATCCCGGGAGAAATAACTGAGATAATTTGTAAAATTGAAATGAAAATTAGACTTCCTGTGAGTCAAAAAACTATACATTTAGAGATGTGAGGTCTAAGGTATTGTAAGAGTCGTGAGGGACCACGTGGCGGAAGTAAAAGAATCCCCCACGGCTCCACTAAATGTGATATGATAATAATATGCTATATTAACAAAAGTGATTTTGTCCCCCTGCCTTCAGTCATTGAGGCATTCTACTCATTTGTCTCACAAGAACTGAAAACAAGAAATAAAAAAAAAAAGAATTCCATACTTTCTTTGAATTTGGGATTTTAAAATTTCACTCTCTCAAGAGCAACAGAAAGGACTCAAGTACACATGTCGGACAATAGATAGGAAAATACAGATCACTTAACAGACTCCTACCACCTTCATTCTCTAACTCAAAAATCAGTAAAGATTTCTCCAACAGAGGGAACAAAGGTGAATTGAAAGGGTTGCAAGTCATGAGTCCCTGTGAAAAATGTTTGTTCCTATACGAACACAAAGCAGTAGAAACACTTATACTATCCTCAGTCAATATTGAGGAAGCAGCAATAAACCACATTACAACTTGCCGTGGTAGGTGACAAGATAGACAAGTCAATACAGCACTGAAGAGTTGCACAGCACCCCAGAAATGCAAAAAGAAATGATTCCAGAGTGTCAGAAAGTAGCACCAGAGTAGAGGAAGGATGAAAGAGAAGGGACAGAGAAGCAAAACAGTGGTCATCTGCGTAGACTGAGGCATCATCATGATCCTATCCCTGCATGCTTCTTGCAGCAAACAATTTTGGCAATTTATACTATATTAAAAGCATTAAAATATATGGATCCTTTGACTCAGAAATTTTTCCTATAGAACTTTTACTAAGCTATTACTAAGGGAGAGTTCAGATTCCAGAAATGCCATGGATTCAAAAAAAAAAAAAAAGTAAAATCTCTCATGCTTTAAAATGTTGAAATTGTTTTAAATGCATGACAGCTTGTGAGGAAGGAAAAATGTCAAGTATCATAAATGAATAGGTAATCGAAAGCAGAATAAGAATATTCTGAGCTGATGGTGAGGCTACTGCAGGCAGGAAGGATAAGGATTTTCTGTCTGTGTGATACAGCATCTTTGATACAAGACAGGGAAGAGGAACTGAGACTAGCATAAACCCAGAATCCTCAAAGTGCTACACCCTTAGTGAAAGAGCAAACTAGACACATATTCTCCCCAGTGGCTACAGGAAAGTGGAAAGAAAGCTCATCTGTTTTACTGTGAGTTGTAGAAGGAAAAACAAGAATCCTCAGAGGTTCCAGTTTTGTGCTTCACATTGGTTTAGGGTTCGAATTTTCATTACCTATGTAATATAAGTACCATCAATTCAAGAAATTAATATAAAATGTGTTAATAATTCTGAGGCTTTCTTTGCAGAACACAATGCAAGCCACAAGGTTTTCTGACAGCAGGGAAAAATTAAGCCTTCCTAATGTGTGAGCTAACAATAAAAAATTAAAAGCATATGAGGAAAGAATCTATTGTGAGTTAAAAGGTACAACATCTGATATATAACCCCATGAACAAGTTATAATATCAAGATCACTCAAATAAGATACAAAATAAATATAAAATTAATTAAAATGTAAAAGAAAAATTAAAATCTTAGGGAAAAAACATGACATAATGAAATAATACATCTCACAAATGAACAAAATATATCTTATAAAAATGCAGTTTTATTGAAATGTATACATACATATGTGTAGAGAGACACAGACACATTAATAGGTAGACAAAGATAGATAGCTGATAGAGATATGTCAGCAGTCTATATTCAGCTGGAAAGGGAATAATTTAAACATAAGAAATAGTTGAAAATATCATACAACTTCTATCAGAAGAAATTAAGACATAAAAAGAGATATGTTAAATATATCTAACATTTATCTAAATAGGTCCAAAAGAAAATGACAGAGAGACTGTAGAAAAATAAATGTTTAAAATGATAAAAATAGGGAATTATTCAGAATTTATATTTAGATATATTATAATGAAGTAGGAAACAGAAAACAGAGAGAGAGAAGAAGAAAGAACACGAATAAAAGTGAGAGCAAGATAGAGAACAAGAAGGACAGGAAGAGCTAAGAGAGAAACGGTTCAAAGCTGTGACAGAGTAGTAGCATATTACCTACAAACAAATGGCAATCGCTCTTACAGAAAAGCTCTTAGTGATGCTCTGATAAATAGCTCTGATAAAGCTCTGATAAATATGTCTTTTATAAGAGGCAAAAACATAAAATCAGAGAGTGTTAAAGTCAAAGAATGGAAATTATATATATAAAAGGTGGCTATATTAATATCAAGCAAAACAGACATTATGGACAAATAAAAGAAAAAACTGGCAAAGCATTACAACATGATGCTAATGCTCTGACTCTGTGAGTAACTAACAACATGACTTCAATATACAAGACATAGTTTGGCAAATATAGCAAATATGTATATAGAAAATATATAGTAAAATATAAAGCCAAAATTATGGGGAATTCTCAAAGAAAGTTATATTTCTCTAAAGTTATTCATAGATTATTTTGATTAAAAAGTGAAGTAACAAGACAAAACAACATCTAATAGAATATATACTAAGACATTGCCAGTATCCCACCAAAGTAAACATACACTAACCATATGATCCAAACATTTTACTTCTAGGTGTATATTCAAAAATAATAAAAGCATGTTTTTATACAATGACTTATACATGAATAGTTATAGAAGTTTTATATTTAATAACCTAAACTTGGAAACAACAAACACATCCATCAATGAAATAGTAAATTGGTGTTATATCCAAACAATAGTTACTACTCAGCAAAAAAAAAAAAAAAAAAAAAAAAAAAAAAAAAAAAAAAAAAAAAAAAAAAAAAAAAAAAAAAAGTATGCATAAAAAAAAAAAAAGATGCATCTCAAAATAATTGTGCTAAATCAAAGAAACTAGACCAAAACAGAGAACAAAATTCTAGAAAATGCAAACTAATCCACAGTAAATAAAGCAAGCAGATTAGTTGTTGCCCGGGGGTGGGGGATGGGAGTAGAAGGATGAGAGAAATGAAATACAGAGAAGACAGATAAAACTTTGGGATTGATACATGTTCATTATCTTGATTTTGCTCATGATTTCAGTGGTGTTTACATATATCAGGACTTTCAAAATACACACTGTTGTGGAATACTATTCAGCAATACAAAAAAAATGAGATCCTGCCATTTGTAGCAACATGGATGGAACTGGCAGATCTTATGTTAAGTGGAATAAGTGAGACACAGAAAGACAAACTGCATGTTCTCACCAATTTGTGGGAACTAAAAATTAAAACAATTGAACTCCTGGAGACAGATAGTAGAATGATGGTTACCAGAGGCTGGGAATGGCAGTTGAAAGAAGTGAGAAGTGAGGATGGTTATTGGTCACAAAAACATAGTTACCTAGAATCAGTAAGATAGGATCTACTATTTGATAGCACAACAGAGTGACTACAGTCAACAACAACTTATTGTGCATTTTTACATAAGTAAACATATAACTGGAATGTTTGTAACACAAAGAAATGATAAATGCTTGACATAATGGATATCCCATTTATCCTGATGGGATTATGCATTGTGTGCTTGTTTTAAAATATCTCATGTACCTCATAGATTTACATATCTTCTATATATCCATAAAAATCAAAAATAAAAAACGGTTTAAAATAGAACAAATTTGAAAATTAAAATACTCTTTAAATATGACATTTATTGTCAGTTCTACCTCAATAAAGTTGCTAAAAAATTACAACATTAATAACACCTCTACAAATCATAATGTGCCATATCCAGCAAAAATACTAATCAGAAATTCATACTTTTAAAAGTACCTAATAAAATGAGAAAGGGACTAAAAATTAATGAACTAAGAATATGCTGAAGAAGTTAGAAAAATAAATAATATAAACCCTAAAAGTAAAATCACAAAGAATAGGGTATATTTTCAAAGGAAGTAGAAGGAAAAAATATAAGGTCTGCTAATAGTAAGTTTTAGGAAATCAGTGGGAAGCAAGAATTCGTGTACATGACTCCTGAAAGTTAATTGGTATAACCATTCAGGAAGAAAACCAGCTGAAGTGAAGTTAAAGATACGCAGATTCTCATTTCCCCCTATATGCGTTGACCTTATAGAGGTTGTGCATATACAAATATATATATATATTTGTGCATATACAAATAATACAACATTGTTTATGATAGGAAAGAATTTGAAAATGTATTTGTCTTTAAATATGGGTGTATAAATGAAAGTTCAGTCATAAAACAGAACATTATACAGCAGTTACAACTAATAATATAGATCTAGCAACATAGATGAATCTCTAAAAAATAATGTTGGGATAAAGCAAGGTACAAAAGGATATGTACATTCTAATTAATCATTTTTGCTTTTTGTAGGT